>BSBK01004095.1:247500-470509 GCA_027943335.1 Chamaecyparis obtusa
AGGATACAATAAGCTACATATATCCAGGGTAAGGGTTAGGGTTTCCACCCACCAAACAATTCAAATAGATCAACAATTAAAACATTGGATGGAAAACCAAGCAATCCTAAGTAATCAGATCCAAAAATTCAATCTTCACTTATGGTAATTCTTTTGGATGTATTGAAGATCATGAAACTCCTATAAACTTATCTGATTTGACCCCTGAAACATGCCTCAAACACCACATATTCATTCTCCCCATGACATAAAACTCCCTGTAGATCAATCATCAAACACCTGGACCACACTACAACAATCGACACCACCAAACAAATCAAATATGGTTGCTAAAACCATAAATTCTAGTCCTTTCTATTGCTAAAAACATTCACATTTTCAAATCTACAGAGAATGGATACTTTGTGGTGCTTACCAATGTATCAACGGCCCATATTCAAATCTGATCTTGGTTTATATCATGACCGTTAGATGCTTTCCTTTTCCTGGGTTATGTTCTTTACTATATAATAATCTGGCGAATATGTGAATGAAAAAACCTTCACTCATTCATGAGAACTTTGAGAGCACCACTAAATCATTTAGCTATTACATGAACACTATTTTCCAAATCACTAAGTCTTTAGACCCCCTGCCAAAACATCACGCGAACCAGCGAACAAAGAAAGCATTTGTCAGAACCGCCAAAAAGAACTAAGAAACTTTATTGGGCCTGCAAAGAAGATCGATGGTTGTCTCAAAAGTGCATAGACCTCCAAGATTCCTCCAGATCATAAGATAGCTATTAGATGAAGAATCTTTCCCTGCTCTAACAACCCTTTCACACCGAAAGAGATCAACAGCTATCTTAAGTTCGCATGTGTCAGAAAAAACCCATTAGATTACATGTTGACCGCCGATGCTTTGCAAGTGTCAGAACCTGCTAGACCTCAAAAAAAAACCTAGCCCCATTGAAAAAATCCAATTCATCACCACATGGATGAATGAAAAGTAGACAACTTAGCACATCATGCCACATAAAAACCATCTAGCAATTGGACCCACCTTTATACTACCGCCTGAGAATAAAGTAACATCGATAGCTACCATAAGATGTCAAAGCTTTGACACATCTCATGAGAACTTATGCCAATTGTTGATCAACTATGGATGTCAGAACCCTTTGAGTCCCAAAAAATTAGGTCCCATTGATAGCGTATCTAGTCATAACATACGCCAACCAATAAGAGACTGCTAACTACGTTGACTTGGCACTGGACCCACTGACAACCTTTACATTAGATTCTGAATGGACGGTGGTCACATGATCACGAAGGGGAAGAAAATTCCTTGTGATCATGTGACAACCATAAGATTTTCAAGTGATTGACAACTTGACCCCACCTTGCCATATCATCATTTCTCTCAGCCAATAAGGAACTACCATTTGTACTTACATGTCAGTGGACCCGCTTGCAAAAAAAGGCAATGCCATAAAAGAGAATCAACGGTCATCACAAAAGTCCATAACTCTGACACATCCTTTGCACTTTAATGACCACCATCGGATTGAGATGTTGTTAGAGAGACTAGGCCTGGGAAATATCAAGCCGAAACATAAGAAATATTAAGGCATTGACTTAGGAAAATTTAAAGCACCGCTGGGCTTGTAGACTTAGGAAAAATAACCTGGGAGACTTAGGGAAATTGACAAATATTAAAAGGGGCTTGAAAACCTTTATTCGCAAGATCGCATGACATGAAAAAGGTTCACGCGATCATGTGACAAAGGGTAAACAATTTAGCACATGAGTTTAAGAGTTTTAAGTGGCCTGAATAAAGTAACACAAAATTAGAACAAGGCTAGGGTACTTTAGGGCTTTTTCACTACAACGGCTAGTTTTTCAAAATTTTCACCTAGGGTTTGAGCTAGAGACCTAAAAACAACTACAGAGACTGGCAGAAAAAAGATAGAGCCATGAAAAATTTATAGGTGCTAAAAGTGGCTCATACTCAGGGACGTGTATCTCCTACAGATACAACAAGCAAGCTAGAATCTCATTGAAGAGAAGACCAACTCAAAATTTTGACCCAAAAAGAAAAAGAAGACAACTATACAAAGGAAAACCTAAACTACTGCTCATGGAAAAGGTACTTCAAGAGAATTAAAACTTTAGGAATTGTCCATGAATAGGCAATTCAAAGTACCACCAGTTAAATCCTTCAGGACATAAGAATCTATCCCCCATTTTCTTTCAATAAGATAAGGGCCCAACCAAATTGGATCAAACTTTCCATGCTTCCCCTTATCTTCCAACCTTGCATTCCAGATTAGGACAAGGTCATCAACTTCAAAACCTCTATGAGTAGCCCTTTTATCAAATAATTTCTTACATTGTCTCTACAATGTCTCATTTCTTTCATGTGCATCTCTCCTTACCTCCTCCAATTGGATCAATTCATCCATTCTTACTCTCATCTCATCATTCAAATCTTCATAATATGCCTGGATGAACTTATACATCTTCAATAGATTATTTTGAGGCAATCTAGCACTTATTCCATATACCAAATCAAATGGAGCACAACCTATGGCCTTCTTAATAGTTACCCTGTCAGCCCATAGTGCCCACCATAATTTTGAGTCCCAGGCCTTCTTATTGTTTTCCAACTCTCTTGAGAATCTTGATTAGACTTTTGTTACTAGACTCAGCCTGACCATTTCCTTGTGGATGATATGGGGAAGAAAATGAAATGTGTATCCCACATTGCTGACAAAAATCACTAAATTCTTGTGATCTAAAACACATTGCATTATCAACCCACAATTACCTCTGGGCAACTAGATTTGGTAGGGATGTTCTCTATCACAAAGTCTACCACCCACTTTGCTAGTAGCCTTTCTAGTAGGGATAGCTTCAAACCCACTTGGTAAAATAGTATGTTGCCACTAGTATGTAAGAATGTCCACCACTAGACTTGTTTGGAATTTCTCTGATAAAGTCAATACCCCACTTTTGGAAAGGAGCCTGAACTATAATAGGTCGGAGTGGAAAATTTCCATTAAACTTCAACTTTCCAAAAAATCTTTGACATGCATCACATTTTCTTACAAAATGGTGTGTATCCTTAAAAATTGTAGGCCACCAAAATCCAGACCTAAGGCTCTTGTGAGCTATGGTCTTTTCCATATAGTGTCCTCCAAAAACACCTTGGTACATTTCCTTTAATAGAGCTTCAGACCTCTCATCATCTATGCACTTTAGAAATACTCCTTCATTGCTCCTCCACCACAACTCACCATGTATGATGGCATACCTTATAGATTGCAACTTGATAGTTCTCCTTCTATTTTCATCCATCTCAGGGGGAAGGACCAATTTCTATAAGTAACTAATAACATCTTTGTACCAATCACAATAATCCATATCACAAACATACGGCCTTTGCTCTTCTTCTAACACATTTACATGATTTGCAATCAAATTGCTTTGTGCCATTAATTTTGCAAGACCTAAGCCTCTTACCAACTTTGTAATCTGGATGTCAATATTAAATTCTTGGATCCTATTGATCCATCTACATCTTTTCCCTAAAACTTCTTGTTGCACTAATATATCCTTAACTATAGCACTAGGAACATAAGCAACCACCTTGGCTCCAACAAGATAACATCTAAAAGCCTTGACTGCTTTAACTAAGGCATATGCCTATTTCTCAATAATATCATATTTCAATTCTGTTGCTTGTAGGGATTTACTAAAAAATGATATAGGTTGTTCATATCCATCTAAATTCTTCTGTAATAAAACTGCTACAACTGTATGACAAGAAGCAAAAGAAAAAATCTGCATGGGCTTACCATAATCAGGTGTCCTAAAAAATGGAGCATCCTTGATGGCCTTTTTGATATTTCTGAAAGATTCATCTACTTCTTCATTCCATTCAATCTTTGCCTCCCTTTTCAACATTCTAGGGATAGGGATACTGATTTCTGCAAAATTTGTAACAAATCTCCTTAGAAAATTTACCTGCCCAAAGAAGGACTGTATTCCTTTAACATTTCTAGGTGGTGAAAGCTTGTCTATAGCCATAACCCTTTCAGGGTCAATTCTTACTCCATCTTTGGACATAATATGTCCTAAGAGCTTGCCTTCCACAACACCAAAATAACACTTCATTAGATTCAAATAAATTCCATACTCCAAAGCCCTGATAAAAATCCTCTCAAGATGTTCACAATGTTGATCTCCCTTATCTAAATATGCTATGAGATCATCCTGATACACCACTAGGAATTTGTTTATGAAGTCTACAAAGGCCTCATCCATAGCTCTCTGAAAAGTAGCTCCTACATTTGTCAGACCAAAATTCATTCTAACATAAACATATGTTCCCCAAGGGGTAGTAAATGTAGTCTTGAATTGTTCTGAGTCCTTGACCATGACTTTATTATATCCAGAGAAACCATCCATCATGGACATTAACTCTGATCTAGTAACCTTCTACAGCATATTCTCCATATTAGGCAAACCATAATTGTCCTTCAAAGAATTGACATTCAATTTCCTAAAATCAACACATAACCTAATGTTGCCATTCTTTTTTCTGACTGGAACCATGTTTGACACCCAAGTAGAATGTCTGATAGGCTTGATGATGCTAGCATCCATCATCCTTTTGAGTTCATCTTGCATTTTTTGTGCCAAAGTAGGGTTCACAGGCCTTAATTTCTGCCTAAAAGGTTTAGTATCTTCTTTCAATGGTATTTCATGCTGGAATAGATCCTCTCTATAGGCTTTCAAATCATCATAAGACCATGCAAAGACATGTCTAAATTTTTTGAGAAGATCAATCGGATTATTCCTAGTTCTTTGGGATAAACATTTACCTATGTAAATATTTTTGGGTACTTGACTTGTTCCTAAATTTATTTCCTCCAAATTATTTATCTTATCAACAAATTTAGAAAAACAAGTCCTTTCTTTGTCATCAAATGTCCTCTCAAGAGAAACCAATCCCCTTGGGATCCTATTTGATTTTAATTGCAAAACTTCCTTCGCAAGAACATTTTCTTTTCCATCTCGAATGTCAAAATAAGTGCTGAAATCCATCTCCTGACCATCAAAATGAGAATCACACTGCAAAAACCTTAGTATATCCTGATCATCAGAAAATACCTACCAATTCTCAACATTGTTTGGGATAGAAGGCCTAGACTTACACTCAATCCTGGATATCCCTACAAAGGTAATATCCTCTGGCCTCAAAGCTATGTTTTCTAGTAATTTAGCCATCTTGTTTTGGCTTCTATCCACCCAATCAATACCAAAGGCACTGAAACCTTCAATTTCATCCCAAACATCATTTTTATATTATTTTAGCCTTTGATTCTTAGATGCATACTTTGATCTGATCTAAGAAATTATTAACTTAGAATCACCAATCACCCTAAGATGTTTGATTCCATGTTTTGATGCTTGTCTCAAACTAATCAGTAGGGCCTCATATTCAGCAACATTATTTGTGCAAAGGAATAAGAGAGTGAAGGAAAACTTCAAAGTCTTACCACTTGGGGATATCAATAGCACTCTTGCTCGAACACCTTCCTTAGAAATTTCTCCATCAAAATACAAAGTCCATAAGACATTACCTCCTACCATGTTATTTTCATCATCATCCAGAAGGACAGGCTTGACCTTTTCTTGCACCTCTTTCTCCTGAACTTGGAAAGAACCAATATCAGTGTCAAAAAAATAGTTCATATTGTCATCTTCATCCTCCTCAATCATATGTGGAGTTCTAGCTTCCCTTGAAACTTTCACACTATCTCCTTCAATGTTAAAAGTAGCAAAAGACAAGTCACATTGAATACTTCCTCCCATAGAAGCACTCCATTTTCTAGATAATAGCATTCCATATTGAGGAGGAATATCAACTACAAGAACACTCATAGTTAGTTGTTTGTCAGGAAATGCCACTAATTTATAAGGCAAAGCCTTAATGGTACCAATAACTAGTACTTCTCTTGAGTCCATAGCTTGGCATCTCCCATGAGGTGTATCAACCTTTAGTCCTAATGACTTCATGATCTCTGCAGGCATGATAGTGTTTGATGCTCCAGAATCAATCATGTAATTCTTCAAAAGTTTTCCATTTATCATAAGGGACAAGAAAAAGGGGTCAACTATCCCTGATGCACCATTTACAACATTTGCATTCAAAAATATCTGAGGAATCTTAGAGACAATTTCTTCATTTTTACTGTCATGTGTGTCATCTAAGGAAACTACATGCTTGTCACCTCTATTCATTTCTTGGATCTTTATAGAAGAGGCACCATTTACCCAATCCAATGCCTTGACCTTGTGCTCTTCTATCCTCATCATTTCTAACAATGGAACCCTGACAGTTATTTTTGAAAGCAATTTAGTCATATCAATGGGAACATATGTATGGTTACCCATGTCATCCTTAATCATAGTGCCATCTTTATCTTCTACTTTGATAGTCAAGTCAGATTTACCTTTGTGTAGAAACTCATCATCCTTCTAAGGTATGGGAACAACTAATTTTGATGTCTTTGCTTTACCTTGAGGTATTGCAGTAGGTCCCATCTTCTTTTTTACTTTAACCTTACTGACAACACTAGCATCTTTCTCCTTTTCCTCATGTTGTTGTGTACTCTTTTCTATTTTTTTCATAAACATGCTACCAAGTTTACCATTTGTGCTTCCAACTATCCTATTTCTCAAATTATAATTTCTCCTAGCTTGAGTGACCATTTCTATAGTGATTTGAGTGATTTCATCATCAGAGGGTCTCCTTAAGGAAACATGTTCCTCACACTTCAAAGCACCACATCCAACATCATCAAATTTTTCTTCCTCATCATTAGTAGAGTCAACCTCATCCCATGCATGTGAAGAAGTCATTGTACAACCACTCTTATCATATTGCTTATCTTGTTCTTGGTTCTCAGATAAATCTAGAGCAATAACACAATACTCTAGACTATGAGGAGATTGACAAGAAGTACACCATAGGATATCATCATTCATGTTAACTGAATTTATTTGCAAAGGATCAGGAATCCTATCATTAGGCCTATCCCTTTTAAATATAAAAATGGGCTTCCCATCCTTCCATTGAGTATTGTATGGGTAATTCTGCATTCTTGGTTGCCTGTTAAAACTACTTGAAATAGGCCGGTCATTTGTTGTAACCCTATTCTTCCTTTTTTCATCAGGCTTTAGATCCTCTAAAGCACTTAGAATCTAATTTATATTATCCTCCTCCTTTGGCTTAGAATTAGCAGACCTTCCCATCTCTTTCTTATTTTGCACTTGAGGCCTATAATAATCTCTTCTCCCTAATTTTCTTGATATTCTTCTATTACTTTCTATGTTGATAGCCAACTTGTAAGCCTCCCCAAGATTTCTAGGGTTCTTATCCCTTAAAAGGTACCCCATCTTTGCATCAAAAGCATTTAAGTATGTCACAAGACACACTCTACCATCTAACTTGATAACTTGTAGGAGCCTATGCATACCCTTTTGGAATCTTATATTAAATTCAAGGACCTCTTCATTTTGATTTTTCTTTATGTTATTGAATTCATTCAAAATAAAACCCTCATTTGTTTTATCTCCATAATGCTCCTTGAAACAATTCTTAAATTCATTCCAAGATCCTATACTAGCATGGGGCAATCCTCTAAACCAATCCCTAGCATCCTTGGTCACAGATTGTACAAATAACTTCATTACAACATCATCAGGCTCAACATTATAATCATCTATTACATCCATAAATTTTTTTAGATGTTTCTCACATGTGATGACATTGTTCCTAGTGAAATTTGAGAGCTTCTTTCTAATTTCATCAGGAATTACATTAGGATAACCAGGAATACCAAAAAAGATAAGTTGTTTGTATGTTTCATGAACAAGAACTCCATGTGGTGGGTCCATTCCTTGAGTTGTAGATGTTCTTGTGTTTGAACCAGTAGGAACTTTAGCAGTGCTTGGAATGCCATTTGTCTGAGCTGAAAGGTTACCATGATTTCCACCTTGTCCCAAAAAGGAAGCAACAACATTTGAAGGTCCTGAGGTATGCTTGACAAAATCAATCTTCTTTCTCATTTCTATAGCAGTAGCCTCCAATTCTGCTTTCTCTAATTCTTTATCTAATATTTTTTTCTCTTCTCTAGCCTTCTCAAGGTCTACATTTAATCTCAACCCCTACTCTAATGGGTTTTCCACATGAACTTGTTCATTGATTTGAACTCCAACAACTTTCCGTTTGCCTTTATCTCTAGGCCTTACTATCTCATGTGTTCTCTACATAATAGGTTGTTCCTCTACTCTTTCAGGCTCTGGGACAAAATTAATTTCCTCCAAATCTAACAACTGCCTCTTTAGCTGATCAACCCTTATCATTTCTTGTCTTACTCTATCTTCTTTATCTTTCTATCTTTGCTATCTGATAGCAACTTGTTCTTGGAATCTTCTTTCCAACTCATAGACCTCTTCAAAGATCTCTTCTGATTCTGGGAGAGTAGTCTCAGAATCATCATCTCCCACTTGAAATTCATCCTCATACTGGTTCAAATCCAAAATCAACAACCTCTTCATATTCTAAAATATTTTCTTCTTGACTAGGCTTGGTTTGAGCTTATTGTCTTGTATCCTTTTTACCTCTCCAAGTATGAGAAAAAATTATTTTCTTCTTTCCTCCCCTTGTCTGACTAGGCCTAGAAGAGCTTGGAATACCTTCTTCCATTATGTTTTTAGGATGCTCCATTCTCTTGGACCTACTACCTCTGTAACTCATCTTATAAAAATCTACTGACTAGCACTACTGCATAGATGTTTGAGTCACCACCCAAGAATATTGGGAATCTTACAATACAACTTCCTCACTTAACAAATATCCAAATGAGTTTAACAAGACAAGGGACAAGAATAACCCTATTTTTTCCAATGATGACCTACTGGTTACTATAGACTTGTGTAACATTTCCCCATCAGAGTCGCCATCTTGTTGGTGTTCAAAATGGACGCTTATGCTCATAGTCTACCAATATACCCTCAAGTTGATTTTAGGATTGGTTAGTTCCAAAATGTATATGGATCTTAGGGTAACTGGACCAACTATAGGGACAAGACTACCCTCTTCACTTCTGGCTCTGCAAAACCAAGGTGGGTGCACCTAACCCAATGAAAACTATACTTCTCACACCAAAGAGTGGGTCTAAACAATGGATTGATAGTAAGAAAGTCTAAAATGCTAACCTCACATTCATTGACTCTCCATTACTATTGGGTAGCACAACCACACAACCAAAGACCTAAAGCTTAGAAAGGTTATTGATTTTAATTTTTTGGAATGCAATAACTTCAACCAATGTATATTAACAAGAGGAATACTCACTTAGGCCAGTGCCTCATCCATTGGGAAAGAGTTCTTAGACACAAAGACACACAAACTTGAGAATACCTAAGAATTCATAGCCATAAATAGATTTATCTTAATCTTTACTACTTACAAAAGATCCTTACATAGACAAGGGAAAACTTATATCTCACTTAGAGCACTATTTAATCCAATCCTAGATCAGAACTCAAGAATGAAGATATATACATAAAAACACTATGTAATGAGAAAGAAAACTCAAAGCTTACTTGACTTGACACAAAGGAGAGATAGAGTCAAATATTGGTATTAAGTATGATGAATTCCTTCTATGTACACAATGAATCACAAGACACCCTGCTTGCAAATTACAGCTTAGACCTACAACTTTCTTCTTTCATTAACAAACACTGAGTCAAAAAAAACTATTACAAAACCTTGGGACTAGAAAATAGGGACTAATTCTGAACTTTGAAACTGGAACAGTTACAAAATAAAATATTCAACACTAAATACCACTGGTCACCTTGGGATCCTACACAAGCTAGGATACAACAAGCTATAGAAAACTAGGGTAAGGGTTAGGGTTTCCACCCATGAAATAATTGAAACAAATCAGCAATTAAAACATTGGATGGACAACCAAGCAATCCTGAGCAATCAGATCCAAAAATTCAATCTTCACTTATGGTAATTCTTCTCGGTATACAGAACATCACGAAACTCCTGTAAAATTATCTAATTTGACCCCTGAAACATGCCTCAAACATCACATATTAATTGTCCCCATGGCATAAAACTCCCCGTAAATCAATCATCAAAATCCTGGACCACACTACAACAATCAACACCACCAAACAAATCAAATTTGGCTGCTAAAACCATAAATTATAGTCCTTTCTATCGCTAAAACATTCAAATTTTCAAATCTGTAGAGAATGACTACTTTATGGTGCTTACTGACATATCAATGGCCCATATTCAAATTTGATCTTGGTTTATATCATGACCGTTAGATGCTTTCCTTTTCCTGGGTTATGTTCTTTACTATATAATAATCTGGTGAATACGCAACTAAAAAAAGGTTCACCCATTCATGAGAACTTTGAGAGCACCACTAAATCATTTAGCTATTATGCGAACACTATTTTCCAAATCGCCAAGTCCTTAGACCCCTCGCCAAAACATCATGCGAACCAGAAAACAAAGCAAGCATTTGTCAAAACTGCCAGCAAGAACTGAGAAACTTTACTGGGCCCGCAAAGAAGATCGATGGTTGTCTCAAAAGGCATAGACCTCCAAGATTCCTCTAGATCATAAGACAACTGTCAGATGAAGAATCTTTCCCTGCTCTGACAACCCTCTGACACCGAAAGAGATCAACAGCTATCTTAAGTTCACATGTGTCAAAAAAACCCATTAGATTACACGTCGACCGTTGATGCTTTGCAAGTGTCAGAACCCACTAGACCTCGAAAAAAACCTGGCCCCACTAACAAAATCCAATTCATCACCACATGGATGAATGAAAAGTAGACAACTCAGCACACCATGGCACATAAAAACCATATGGAAATTGGACCCACCTTTATATTGCCGCTTGAGAATAAAGTAACATCGAGGGCTAGTGTAAGATCTCAAAGCTCTGACACATCTCATGAGAACTTACACCAATTGTTGATCAACTATGGATGTCAGAACCCTTTGAGTCCTAGAAAATTAGGTACCACTGACAGCGTATCTAGTCATAACATATGCCAACCAATAAGAGACCACCAATTGCACTGACCTGGCACTAGACCCACTGAAAGCCTTTACGTTAGATTCCAAATTGACAGCTGTCACCTGATAGCAAAGGGGAAGAAAATTCCTTGTGATCATGTGACAACCACAAGATTTTCAAGCGACTGACAACTTGACCCCACCCTACCATATCATCATTTCTCTTGGCCAATAAGGAACTGCCATTTGTACCTATGTGTCAATGGACCCGCTTGCAAAGAAGGGCAACACCATAAAAGAGAATCAACTATCGTCATGAAAGCACATAGCTTTGACACATCCTTTGCACTTTAATGACCACCATCAGATTGAGATGCTGTCAGAGAGACTGGGCTCAGGAAATATCAAGCCAAAACATAGGAAATATTAAGGCACTAAGTTAGCCAAAATAACCTGGGAGACTTAGGCAAATCGACAAATATTAAAAGGGGCTCGAAAACCTTTAGTCACAAGATCGCATGACATGAAAAAGGTTCACGTGATCATGTGACAAAGGGTAAACAATTTAGCACATGCATTGAAGAGTTTTAAGTGGCCTGAATAAAGTAACACAAAATTAGAACAAGGCCAGGGTACTTTAGGGATTTTTCACTACAACAGCTAGTTTTTCAAAATTTTCACCTAGGGTTTGAGCTAGAGACCTAAAAACAACTATAGAGACCAGCAGAAAAAAGCTAGAGCCATGAAAAATTTTACAGGTGCTAACAAGATGTATGTTTAGTTCTCATGTTATGATATAGACTCATGTTTTTGAAAATGATCTTCTTGATATATTATGATAATATTAACCCCTTTTGATGATAGGAAAAGGATGTGATATGAAAGACAAGAAGCAAAAGACATGATCAAGAAGAAGTGAAAGGTGAGTGCAGTTGACTGACAAGTCCATGAAAGATAAAAGGAGAGCTCTCTCCATATGCAAGATGCAAAACTAAACTAATATGAACCTAAGAATGCAACCTACTATGAAAAGTGGTTTACTTGCAAGGTTACAAAGCTATTAGACTCTAATAATCATCATCAAGCTTTATTGGTAGTGTCGCAAGATCATACAATATGCACTAGTATAACTATGGGTATATGAATATGATCCCGATCAAATAGATATGTGGGAATCCCACCTAAGGATCAAAGACATGTAGGTTAAGATGACTAGTGCAGTGAGGTTCCCTAATTTTATGATGAAGGGTGCTCCCCTTAATACCACAAACACATAACAGAAATAGAGAAACAACAACAATATGCAAGAACAAAAAATTGGCTTCTTATTATCTCCACAAATGTGGAATTACAAACTTTCAGAATTACAATATGCAAAGCCACATGGGCATTCCCTTACAATATCCTGTAGGACAAAGCCTCAAACTATTACCCAGATCTACTACCCAGAACTATTCTGAACTACCTAAGACAATAATACAGCCTTCTTTATATAGGCAATTTTCCACCACCTGGGAAGGTTCCAGAATTTTAGCCAATAAGGCCGACCAAACTTAGAATTATTTTATTTTACATTTTATTACATCATAGTCGGCTCAAGATAGCCTTTGAAACCCGAACATAAATTTTGAAGAAAATTATTTTCCGCCATTTCAGGTGGCCCAACTTCCGAAGACCATAAGTCATCACCAGTTGACCCGATCGGCTATTATAACCCCATTCCAGAAATGTCACAAAGCACTCTACAAGCTTGACCTGCACAAGCACCCGTCACCCAAATTTTTGACCTCATTCGAGGCCTCTAAAGCCTTCAAAACTGAGTTCAAAGTTTCTGTACCCTGCTGCCAATACCGAAAATCTTCAATATCTTGCAATATACACTTGATCTAGCAATGAAAATTTACTGGAAGACTTATATGACCAAAATGAACCTCCAAGAAAGAAATTAGATCATTCTGAGCACATACGAAAATGACCAAAAATTGTAACTTTCCATAAATAGCAGCTCTGCACAAAATAGCCCTTATTGAATATAAAAATAGAAATATTTTTGGGTGATGCAAGATTTCTCTTACACCCAGGATGCTCCTGCATCATTTTAGTATAGCAATATTATGCTTGCATTGAGACACAAGAAAGTCAAGATGACCATAAGCATGCACTTACAAAAAATAGTCAAGGATAATACATTGTAGATCCTCAGTGTCAAGTGTAACAAGTAGAAATGCGCATGACTGTTAGGATCAATAAGATATACCCACAGGCATAAAATAGATAAAACATGTCCTCATGCCCCAAATATTTTATCTATGCATCATTGAAAACTATTAGAGAGAGAACACTCATCCAAAGAAATCATCATAGATAGCACACAAAGAAATAAAGTCAAACAAGTCTCAGTGAGTCAAGTGTTTAAGTGCATGTGTGTTGTTAGATAAACTTGTCTGAAGGACATTGTTGGATTAGCTATGTGTTGTCTTTGATGTCACACAAATGTCATATCAATTATCATTCTTAGTGTCTACCGAGCTTAGTCAGTCAGCTAGGTGGTTCTTAGTATCTACCAAGCTCAGTCGGTCAGCTAGGTAGTTCTCAGTGTCTACCGAGCTCAGTCGGTCAGCTAGGTAGTTTTTAGTGTCTATCGAGATCTCTCAAGTGTCAAAAGGAAACATGATAGAAAATAGTGTTAACTGAGCCTCCTCAATTATCAAAGGAAAGTTAGTGGTTATCGAGCTCACTCGATCTCCAAAGGATGTTGCAGAATTCACTGTGGTTACCAAGTTCACTCGGTCACCAAAGGAAATCTTTTCAGGATTAATGTTTACCAAGCAAGGTTGGCCCTTCAAAGGATTTTGTTATTATAGTTTTTTTATTCCAGTCGACTGTTGTAATAATTATTAGTGCCGACTTGACAATCAAAATGTTAATTATAATGGTATATATATCGAAGGTCAAGTGGTGAATAAGACATACAGCATGCAAAAATCATTTTGAAGAAAGGTGTGTGTGAATTTTGAAGGATGGTTAGATATCCTTGAGGAGTAGTAAAGATTTATTTGATCAGTAAGGATCTAATGAAGTAGAACAGAGATCTATAATCAGCAATTCAGTTGCAGTTCATTTCATTGTTACTCTCTTACAATTGTAGTAGTGATATCAAAATCTCTTAACTGAGTTGGTTTAACAACCATTTTGTAAATCCTCTAACAAGGTGATAGTTCTATTGAATTGTTTCAAGACCTCTTACAAGGCCACTCCTAGCAGGGTGATTAAATCCTCTAACAAGGTCACACCTAACAATGTGTTTTGTAACCTTTTACTGGGTTGGCTTCTAACTGGGCATCACTTCAGAAGAGTGAAAAATAGTAACTAGTTACATTGGTGGTTTTTCTCATTTTGGGTTTCTATGATAAATCTGGTGTCTCTTGTGTTCATGTTATTTTCTTTATTCATGTATGTTAATCAGTGATGAATGCTTAAGAATATTTTAATTATTACACACTTCAAAGATCAAGTTTCAACATTTCTCTCTATGTTTACTGAGTGGCAACAGTAAATAATGTATTAAGATATCTAAGGGATTAGTGGTAATATTTTTGTGGTTAACTAATTCACCCCCCCCCCTCTTAGTTACTACATCTATATTTCCAACAATTGGTATCAGAGCTTTTGGTGCTTGCAGGAAGGGTTTCAAGGACCTAAGCTAAAGATCAAGATGTCTTACAAAAGAGAAATTCCAAGGCTTAATAGAAATAACCTTTCAGCATGGCAAGGTCTCATGAGACTTCATCTGGCTTCCATTGGTGATTTAGGATGCAAATATATTGATCAAGAATATACAGTTCCTACTGGCACATTAACTATTGAAGACATTGCAGAGAAGAAGAACCATAACACTATGACGATAAACATTGCATCAGCTCTTAGCTATGAATAATTTGATGAAATCAAAGACTGCACAACTACTCATGAAATGTGGAACTAACTGAAGAAAATCTATGGCGGTGATGACAATGTGAAGAGAGCCAAAGAAAAAAGCCTAAGTGGATAGTTTGATTAGATGAAAATGAGAGAAGAAAACATTGCAAAATATGTTGAAAGGATCAAGACAAGTGTTAGTGCAATCAGAGCTTCTGGAGGAAAAATTGATGATGAAACTGTTATAAGTAAGGTTCTTAGAACATTACTTCCTATTTATGCAATAAGAGTTTCTGCTATTCAAGAAAGAAGATTTGAAGAAAATCACAATATAACTTTGGATGCCTTAGTTGGAAGATTGACAGCCTTTCAACTAGATAACTATGCCAACTATGTTCCAACTTCTAAAAATATTGAATCAGCTTTTGAGGCCAAACTTTCACTCAAGAAAGGGAAGAAAATCCAATCAGAAAGTGAAGAAGAATCAGAGGAATGTTCTGATAGTGATCTTGAAGTTATTGAAGCATTACTTGCAAAGAAATATTCAAGAGGTAGAGGAAAATACAAAGGTAAAACTCCCTTAATCTATTTTTCATGTGAAGAAATTGGTCATATTGCAGCTAGGTGCCCAAAAAAGCAAAGCAAAGATGAGAAGAAAGGTTACAAGTACAATGGCAAGAAGAATGTCAAATCATTCGAGGATAAAGGTAAGAAAACATGTTTTTTAGCTAAAGATTTGGATGATAGTGAAGAAGAAATTGTTTTCATTGCTGTAAAAGATGAATTTGATAATGATGAAGATGAGATGGCACTTATCTCTCATATAAGCAAGAATGATACATGGATTATAGATAGTGGATGTTCACATCATATGACTGGTGACAGGACTAAGTTTGAACACTTTGAAAACTTTGATGGTGGTAATGTAAGGTTTGGAAATAATGAACCCTATTGTATAAAAGGAAAGGGACAAATTTCATTAACCAAAGAACTTATATGTGATAATGCATATTGGGTTGAAGGACTAAAGCATAATCTTCTAAGTGTAGCATAGCTAATTAACATTGGATTCAAAGTTGAATTCATGAATGGAAAAGCAAGACTGTTGGATGACAAAGGAAAATTGATAGGATCAGGCAAACAAGCCAAAGGTAACATGTTTTATCTTGATCTTGGTGAATACTCATGTTTTATTGCTCAAATTGAAGAAAGTTGGTTATGGCACAAAAGGTTATGTCATGTAAATTTTGATAACATGATGAAAATAAGCAAATTCAAGAAAGTAAGAGGTATTCCTACTTTGAAGAAACCTGATGTTGGTCTATGCAAGAATTTTCAAATTGGGAAAATGGGAAAATCTAGTTTTAAAAGTAAAAACTATCAGTCTGAAGATATTTTGGAAATTGTGCATACTGATTTATGTGGACCTATTGGAATTGAGAGCTATACTAGAGAAAAATTCTTTATTCTCTTTGTTGATGATTACTCTAGAATGATGACTGTTATGTATTTAAGAGAAAAGTCAAAAGCATTTGAGAAGTTCAAATGGTATTTAACAAGAGTAGAAAAGGAAACAGGAAAAGGAATAAAATGCTTGGGATCAGACAGAGGTGGTGAATTCATCTCCCAAGAATTCAATAATTTCTGCATTGAAAGAGGAATCAAAAGATAGGTATCAGCCCCGAGAACTCTTGAGCATAATGGAATAGATAAAAGAAGGAACAGATCTATCATGGACTGTGCAAGGACTATAATGATTGAAAAGAACATTTCTATGAAATACTGGAAGGAAGCTATCAGCACTGTATTTCATACCTTGAACTGAGTATAGCTAAGAAAAGACACATTCAAGACTCCCTATGAGCTATGGTATGGCTACAAACCAAATGTAAGTTACCTAAAAGTATTTGGTAGTAAATGTTACATCTTAAAAGAATCAAGAAAAGGAAAATTTGATGTAAAAAGTGACGAAGGAATATTTTTGGGATATTCTTGCAAAAGTAAGGCATTTAGATGTCTAAATTTGTCTACTCACAAAATCACAGAAAGTGCACATGTGAGAATTGATGAGTTTGCAGAAAAGACTGAAGAAGAAAGCAAAAAGGAACCAGAGGATTATAGAAGATTTGTTTACATTGAACTTGATACATTTCCAGACACATCTGTCAATAAGGAAACTACATCTACCAAGCCCAGTACAGTAACTGAGTCACAAGAAGACGTTCAGACTGAGTCACAAAGTACTGAGTCTCAGTCTGAAGCTACCGAGCAAGTATCTACAGAGCCCGAGCAACCTGAACCTGAAGATGAAGAAGATGACAATGTAACTCATTCAGGAAGCATCATACACCAGATCAGATTATTGGAAACAAATCAGATGGTACTATGACAAGAAGTAAACTAAAAGGTACATGTTTATTTGCTAATTTTGAACCTAAAAATATCAAAGATGCATTGGAAAATGAAAGTTGGATTGAGGCTATGAATGAAGAAATAGAGCAAATAGAGAAAAATAAGACATGGACTCTTGTACCTAGGCCTAAAGATAAAAATGTAATTGGGACAAAATGGGTATTCAGAAATAAGTTGAATGAAGATGGTCAAGTATCAAGAAACAAAGCAAGATTGGTATGTAATGGATTTTCTCAAGAAGGAATAGATTATGGAGAGACTTTTTCTCCTGTTGCAAGATTAGAAGGTGTGAGAACTTTAGTTGCATATGCAGCACATAAAGGATTTAAGGTATATTAGATGGATATAAAATCGGCATTTCTCAATGGTATTCTTGAGGAAGAAGTCTACATTGAGCAACCTGAAGGTTTTATTGATCCAGACAAAAGGGATATGGTCTGCAAATTACACAAAGCATTGTATGGTCTGAAACAAGCTCCTAGAGCATGGTATGAAACATTACATAACTATCTTACTTAGATTGATTTCAAAAGAGCTAATGAAAACAATAATTTATACATCAAAGAAGGATCAGATAACAAAATTGTTTTGGCAGAAATATTTGTGGATGATACTGTGTTTACAGGAAATGATGATTAGTGCAAAGAATTTTTAGAGCATATGAACAAAGAATTTGAAATGTCTATGTTTGGTCAGATAAAATTTTTTGTTGGACTTTAGATTGAGCAGAACAAAAATGGTATCTACATTACTCAGTCTAAATATATCAGGGAAATACTTAACAAATTTGGTATGGAAGATTCAAAACTAGTTGGTACACCCATGTGTACTAGACTAAAGCTTACCAAAGATGATGATTCAAAAGAAGTAGATTAGACCTTATATAGATCAATGATTGGAAAATTACAGTATGTAGTGCACACAAGGCCTGATATTGCCTTAGCAGTTGGTATAGTGGCAAGATTCTCAGCTAAACCCAGAGAAAATCACATGATGGCAATCAAAAGAATCTTGAGGTATTTAAGGGGAACTGAAGATTATGGCTTGTGGTATAAATTTGGAGGCAATGTGGATTTTAAAGTTTTTACTGATGCTGATTGGGTAGGAAACATTGATGACAGAAAGAGTACAAGTGGTGGAGCATTCTTTCTTGGTAAGAGGTTAGTATCTTGGACTAGTAAAAAGAAAAACTGCACATCCCAATACACAACAGAAGTAGAATATGTTGCTGCAGTAGTAAACTGCTCTAATATTGTATGGTTTAAACAATTTTTGGAAGGCATGAAGGTTGAGATCAAAGAACTAGCTATTATGTTTTGTGACATTACAAGTGCAATAAATATTTCAAAGAATCCAGTAATGCATTCCAAAACCAAGCACATTGCTAGAAAATATCACTTTGTTAGAGAATTGGTGTAGGACAAGGAAATCAGATTGGAATATATTCGTACAAAAGAACAAATTGCAGATATCTTCACCAAGCCACTACCTAAGGATGCATTCTTGTATCTAAGAGGCAAGTTAGGGGTCACTCCCTTGTCCGAGGTTCACTAAATAAAGTTTTAGTGATGCATCAACCGGAACATGTTTAAGATCAATCAGTTGATGCAGAATAGTCAGGGAATCATTGCATATGAATTAGTACATAAGGTACATTGATATTCACCAATACTGTGTAAGTTGTCTTTGGCATGTGTTGTCAAAGAGGGAGAGTTTGTTGTCATTTCAATAAATTTTTAAGGAGAATAATTTTTATAAGTTAAGAGGGAGAGTTCTTAGTTAGAAAGAAGTTTGAAGATGATGGGAATTATAATGAAGCTAAGGATATGTTTCTTACTCTAGGTTTCTCTATGAAATTGCATTGTGCTATGACATGTTGTGTTGCCATCAATGCCAAAGAGGGAGATTGTTGGATAAAATTGTCTGAAGGACATTGTTGGATTAGCTATGTGTTGTCTTTGATGTCACACAAATGTCATATCAATTATCATTCTTAGTGTCATCCAAGCTCAATTAGTCAGCTAGGTGGTTCTCAGTATCTACTAAGCTTAGTCGGTCAGCTAGGTAGTTCTCAATGTTTACCAAGCTCAGTCGATCAGATAGGTAGTTTTTAGTGTCTACCAAGATCTCTCGAGTGTCAAAAGGAAACATGATAGAAAATAGTGTTCACCAAGCCTCCTTGATTATCGAAGGAAAGTTAGTGGTTACCAAGGTCACTCGGTCTCTGAAGGATGTTGCAGAATTTGCTGTGGTTACCGAGTTCACTCAGTCACCGAAGGAAATCTTTTCAGGATTAATGTTTACCAAGCAAGGTTAGCCCTTCAAAATTTTTTGTTATTATAGTTTGTTTATCCCAGCCGACTGTTGTAATAATTATTAGTGCTGACTTGAAAATCTAAATGTTAATTAGAATGGTATATATATATAGAAGGTCAAGTGGTGAATAAGACATACAACATACAAAAATCATTTTGAAGAAGGTGTGTGCAAATTTTGAAGGATGGTTAGATATCCTTGTGGAGCAGCAAAGATTTATTTGACAGTAAGGATCTAGTGAAGCAGAACAGAGATCTATAATCAACAATTCAGTTGTAGATCATTTCATTGTTACTCTCTTACAATTGTAGCAGTGATATCAAAATCTCTTAATTGAGTTGGTTTAACAAACATTTTGTAAATCCTCTAACAAGGTGACAGTTTTATTGAATTGTTTCAAGACCTCTTACAAGGCCACTCCTAGCAGGGTGATTAAATCCTCCAACAAGGTCACACCTAACAGTGTGTTTTGTAACCTTTTACCGGGTTGGCTTCTAATCAGGCATCACTTCAGAAGAGTGAAAAATAGTAACTAGTCACATTGGTGGTTTTTCCCATATTGGGTTTCCACGGTAAATCTGGTGTCTCTTGTGTTCATGTTATTTTCTTTATTCATGTATGTTAATCAGTGATGAATGCTTAAGAATAGTTTAATTATTACACACTTCATAGATTGATTTTCAGTATTTCTCTGTATGTTTACCGAGTGGCAATAGTAAATAATGTATTAAGATATCTAAGGGATCAGTGGTAATATTTTTGTGGTTAATTGATTCACCCCCCCCTCTCAGTTACTGCATCTATATTTCCAACAGTGTGTAGGTCGTGGAGTCAAACTTTGAGTATCGCATCTATCGGTGAGAAATATCATATCATTCTAGACTATGGGTAGGATATCTAATAAGTGTTGAGAAACACTTAACGCTAGGGAAGTGTTGAAAAACACAGTTGGAAAGTGTTGAGAAACACTATTTGAACCAAGTTTCCCAAGAAACCTTGATCCACAAAGAGACCCAAGATAAGCTAAAACAACATATGCCCCCTAGACTAAGATAAGAGTCAGTTCCAAGGTAGGAGAGACAAAGCGAGGAGTGGAGAAAATGAGCCCCATGCAAGACTAATAGACATAGGTGCAAGGGTACCAAACAACACCTGTTTTGAGGTTTTCACCGCATGGTGGATTTTTTAGGACTTTTTTAATTTTTTTGTATTTTTTCTACTAAGGCACCTATTTCCAAGTTTTCACCAAGGCACTTTTCCTATTTTATTGAATTTTATGATTTATTTTTTTGGTGAGACATCAAAGCGTCTATTGCTAGGTTTTCACTAGGATGCTCTTTTTTCAGGACTTTATATTCTTTTTAGGATTTTTTCAGCATCATATATGAATTTTTTTGGGAATTTTTTCAGGATCAATAAGATATATACAAAGAGCTCAAGAACCTTAGGCATAGAACTTCTTAGGATGTAGAACATTAATAGGTTTGGCAAGCTTTTCTCCCTTAGGTGTAGATAACTGATAGGCTCTAGACCCAAATGCTACTGTGATGATGTAAGGCCCTAACCAATTCAGCTCAAACTTTCCTTTCTACTCACTGTTCTATTGATTCTTAGGATTTTCTCTTAGGACTAATTCACCCACTTGGAATTCTCTAGGATGAACTTTCTTATTATAGGCATCAAACATTCTCTTCTGATAAGTGTGCATGTGATCAAAGGTGGCCTTGAGACATTACTCCAAAGTAGTAAGCTCATGAACTCTCATGGCCCTATGGTCTTCATTGGTAATCAAACCATGTAGAAAGACTCTTAGTGATGATATTTCAACCTCTAATGGTAAGATAGCCTTAGAACCATAGATGAAGTGAAAAGGTGTGGCACCTGTAGGAGTGTGAATAAAATTTCTATAAGCCCATAGTGTAGGATTGATCTATAGATGCCAATCCTTGCCTGATTTGTGCACTGTCCTATGAAGGATTTTCAACAATGTTTTATTTGAGGCCTCAACTTGGCCGTTCCCTTGAGGGTAGTAAATAGAAGACCAATGTTGTTTAATTTTGAATTTTTTGCACAATTGTTTTAGGTCTTTATTCTTGAACTGGCTACCATTATTTGTGACTATGGAAGAAGGAATACTATAGCAGCAAATGATGTGATTCAAGATAAACAAGGAAACATGTTTTCCCATAGCTATAGATAGTGGGACATCTTCAGCCCATTTGGTAAAATATTTAGTAGCTATAATAATGAACTTATACCCACTTGAAGAACTAGGATGAATCTTGCCTACCAAGTCAAAGGCCCATTGCTGAAATGGCCAGTATGTAACAGAGGGAATAAGCTCATGTCTAGGAGCATGAATGAGATTCCCATGTATTTGACATTTCTTGCAAGACTTGGCATATCAAACACCATTAGCTTGCATAGTAGGCCAATAGTAACTGATGCTAAGCAATTTTTGAGCTAACGGAAGACCATTAGAGTGTGAACCACATATGCCATCATGGACTTTAGCTAGTGCTTTTCTAATTCCTCTATTTCTAGACACCTAAGCAGAGTTCCATCTAGACCCTTCCTATACAAGTCACAAGAGATGATGGTAAAGTGTGAGGTGTTGCAGATGAGTTGGCACTTCTCATTACACGTTAGATTTTTAGGAATAATCTGATCTTAGAGATAGGAGAATATAGTAGCATAGAGGGATGAATCATGACCGAAAACAATGTAAATGACATGGTCCTTGGAGGAATCATAGGCGGGATGATGCAACTCTTCCACTAGGAACTCAAAGCTTGAGTCATGTTCTTCCAATTGTAGAATGGATGCCAAAGTATCCATGGCATCAGCAGCCTCATTCTTAGCTCTAGGAATTTGTTGGAATGTAACAAATGTGAAATAATTCCTAAGCGACTCTATCATCTTCTTGTAGGGAATCAACTTGTCATCCTTTATCTAGTAATCATTGTTTACTTGATTTATGACAAGCTATGAATCTCCAAAGATATGCAATTCTATAATCCTCCATTCTAGGGAAATCTTAACACCATTAAGAAGGGCTTCATATTCAGCTATATTATTGGTGCATGGAAAGAGAAGCTTATATGATTTAGGAATCATGTATCCATGAGGTGTAACAAATAAGATTCCAGCACTAGCCCCATTTTGTTTATGAGAACCATTAAAGAACATTTTCCACGTATACCCTGTGACACTCATGATCAAAGCATCTAGGAAGTCTATCTGAAGAGGAGCATCATCAGTCATGGGAAATTCGGCCAACTGATCCATGATTTATTGTCCTTTAATAGATTTCCTTTTGACGTATTGAATGTCAAATTATGAAATAATCAACATTCATTTAGCAAGTCATCTAGTAAGTGTAGCTTTACTTAAGAGGTACTTTAAAGGATCAATTTTGGTGATCAGCTCCGTAGTATGTGCAAGCATGTAATGTCTGATTTTTTGGGATACAAACACTACTGCTAGACAAGCTTTTTCAATGCTGGTATAATTGGGCTCATAAGCAACCAAGGTGCGACTGATGTAATAGACAGCTCTTTCTTTACCCATATCATCTTGTTGTGCAAGGAGAGCTCCTAAATAATTTTTTGTAGTAGATATGTAGACTGTCAAAGGTTTCCCTTGGATAGGAGGCATAAGAATAGGAGGTTTTGCTAGGTAATCCTTGATTTGGTCCAAATTCTTTTGACACTCCTTATTCCATATGCAAGTAGCCCCTTTATGAAAATTCTTGTTAAAAGGTTGAGCTCTATTAGCTAATTGAGAAATAAACTACCTAATAGATTGGAGATGTCCTTGGAGACCCCTTAATTATTTTATGTTGTGAGGAGGTGGCATCTCCATGATATCTTGCACCTTTACTGGGTCTACCTCTATTCCTTTTTCTAATATGATATAGCCTAGTATTTTCCTAAAAGTGACACCAAAAGAACATTTCTTAGGATTCAATCTGAGTTGAAATCATTCCATGCTATTCAATATCAAACTCAAATTGGATAAAAGAGTGCTTCTTTGTTGTGATTTAGCAAGTGTGTCATCCACATAGTCTTCCATGTTTTTGTGCATCATATCATGGAATATGGTAGTCATAGCTCTTTGGTAGTTTGCACCAGCATTCTTAAGACCAAATGGCATGACATTCCAACAAGAGGTACCCCATGCACATGTGAAAGCTATCTTCTCTTGGTCTTCATGGGAAATTTTGATCTGGTTATATTCAGAGAAGTCATCCATAAGGGAGTACATTTTATAGCATGTTGTCATGTCCACTATCATATCGATGTTTAGAAGTGGAAAATCATCCTTAAGGAATGCTTTGTTGAGATCTTTGAAGTCACTGCATACGTGAATGGACTTATCATGTTTGGAAATAGGAACAATATTGGAAATCCATTTAGCATAATCAATAGCTCTTATGAAGTTATCTTTTAGAAGCTTCTCAAGTTCAGCCTTAACCAATAATGCCACATGAGGATGCATCTTTCTGAGTTTTTGTTTGACAGGTTTTACCTCTAGAGCAATAGAGAGGTGGTGCATAATGAGCTTAGTGTCCAAACCAGGCATGTTCGAATATGTACATGCAAAGTTGATCCTTTTATCCTAAAAAAGTGTGGTGAATTATTCTTTCTCCTCTGCTGAGAGGGACTGCGCTACATGGATTATCTTAGGAGACTCCTCTGTCCCTAAGTTGATTGGTTGTGTAGGCTCTATCACAATTGAGGATCTTTCTTGGAAGTAGCTAGGAATACTACCAAGCACCTCATCCTCAGGCACCTTGGGGAGGTTTTCACCCTTAGATGCATCTTTATTTTTACTATTTTGAGGTTCAGACACTACCACAACATGGTTTTCACCATCTGACCATTTCTTTTTTCTTTTGATTTTATGACTGAGGTACTTGATATCTGACTCTATCATATTTTTTGCTGGTTCACTGGTGGAAGAGGTGATAGGTTCAATGAAATTGAGGTAACAAGTGATCTCATAGTCATTTTGGAATGAAAGAAATGTAGGTCTTTGATCCTGGGTGGACCAATCTATGAGATCTAAGTGCATGAGAGGAAGCAAAGTGACAGGTTCAAGGTTATTGATGCGATAGGTATCATTTCTAGTGACAAGAGAAGTCAAGCCTATAGATTAGGCTCCAAAAGTATTAAGATATAGACTCAGCATAGAAGGACCAGCATGGTTCACTAAAGCAATACATAGATCAAACTCATCAGACCCTACGTGAGACTCATCAACTACGTCGGGTTGGGCACTATAAGTATGAATCACATCAATTTCCATATCCACTATGGAAGATCCATCTGAGATAATGTCCCATTCATACTCATTTGAATCTGTCATTGAACTTCTACTGGGATGTTTGCACCAAGAAGGTTTAGGACACCAAGAAGTAGATGCACCCACACCATTATTTGTGAGATCTTCTCTTTCTAGTAACCATATGATATTTCTACATTGTCTATCTCTAGGGATAAATTCATTATGCATATTGTCTCTAGACATAGAGGCTTCAGCTATATCATCATTAGGAATGCATTCTTCTCCCTGAAGGAGTGAAGTAGAAGGGAGACCATCTCCCATTTGAGCCATAGTGTATAGTGGTGATTCATCCATATCTATATCTAAGTCACTAATCATGGGAGCATTTCTGGAACATTTAGGGAGGTCATCTTTAGCACTGTATCCTAGACCCATGGTATCCTTAGAGTGTCGACCATCGGTATGACTCAAAGGTTCAACTAGAGTGTGTCCATTATTACTTAAAGTTCCTTGACCTTGATAGCCCATTTGCTGTAAAAATGTGTAGCCTTTATCATAGTGCCTAGGGGAGATGGGAGTAGCAACTATTGTACTATCTTCTTCCTCTTTATAGATCCACTCTCTAACAGCTTCTTCTTCTTTTTCTACCTCTAAGGGTATGGATGAGTAAACAAAGGTACCAAAAACTATCAAAGTGGAAGCGGAAGGCTTCACCTTGTCTGAAGGTCTACCATATGACTTAGGAGAGGTAGGCATAGTAGCAATAGAATCTAATGTGTATTCACCCATACCAATACTCAGTAGCAATAAGGGATGCACTAGGATCATGAGAAGGTTTATTGTGTCAGATAAACATTTTAGAGACAATGAGAGTCTTAATAGCAATAACATTGTCCCCAGGAATCACAATTTCAGCTCCATTGTATGAAAACTCAACACATTGATGATAGGTAGAAGGAATAGCTTCCATGTCATGAATCCAAGGATGACCAAAAATAATGTTGTGTGTGAGTGGGATGTCTAATACTTGAAACACAATATCTTTCACAACTAGACCCACTCAGACAGGTAGCACAATAAGACCCTTTGAAGACCTTTCCACTTCATCGTATGCTTTGATAGTTATCTTTTTCCTAGGATCCACATCAAATTCAGACAATCCCAATTATTGCACAACATGAAAGGAAACAATATTCAACCCCACACTACCGTCTATCAGGACTCGAAGGACTTGAGTATGGTAGACTTGGAATTCAATATGTAAAGCAAGATTATGTGGGTGGCTAAGGGATGTGTCATCCTCTGCAGAGAATGAGAGATAGTGAGGAGATGAGATATGATTGACCATGGCCTGGACCCTATCCGGATCAATGTTATTAGGGACATTCACCATGTGTAGAGCCTTTTGAAGGATCTATTTATGCAGGGGGGCTAGCTCAAGCAACTCAAAAATGGATATTTGGGATGGTGTTCATTGCAACTGGTGAACAAGATCATAGCTAGATATGGCTGAAGGAGCTTCTTGTTTAGAAGATGAGGCTTGTTTGGGATCATGAGTAGTTTTAAGGATGACTTTGGCTTGCCCCCTAGTAATAGCATTCAGTGTCTCACTTTGGGAAGATAAACCATCAAGTGTTTGCAAGACCAACTTAGGCATATCATGATTGGCATCACTATTATCTTGAGATACCATCATAAAAACACTCTCAATGGACTCTACCATGTTGATGATAGGTGCATTGTTAGTATATGTATAATTGATCTTGGCATCATGATTTTTCTTGTTCGCTTGGGAGGACTCCCCCTTTTCATACTCAGGTAGAGGGGTTTTGAAAGCCTTGTGATCAGAATTCTTAACCAAGCCATTTGTGAGAACTACGCCTCCATCAATAAGATCTTGAATAACATCTTTGAGCTTGAAGGAATTATCCATGTTGTGTCCCTTATTTCAATGGTAATTGTAGAAATGATCCTCTCTCCAACAATCAGGCTTAACTGGTGGATTGAAGGGATGAGAATTTTCATGAAGCATAAGATACTTGTTGGTAACCAAGATCTTAAGAATCACATCATAAGGTTCAACCAACTTGGTGTAGACTCATCACTGATATGAATTCTTAGGTTTGTCTATGTACTGAGGTTTAGGTGCACTTTGAGTGTTGGCAACCTGTTGTTGTTTAGCCACGTAGATAGCATTGGAGAGGTGGAAAGTAGGCTCTTTAGCTTTAGGAAGATCCACAACCCCATTGTTGACAACATATTTGTTTCTGTTCCAAGGTTTGTTTTTGTCCTTTCCATTACCTCTGGTATCTTTGTTGATAACAATATCACCTTTACTTATGAAAACATCCTCAATATGGTATGCACTTTCAAACATGTCATTGAAAGTGGAAAATAGTTGTTTCCTTAGATCATAATATAATTTAGGTACAAGAGTGTTGACAAAGATGTCGATCTTTTCCCTCTCAGGTAGTTGACAAGGATATCTAGAATATAACAACCTCCAATGTTGCAAGTAGGTAGCGAATGATTCTCCTTGATTTTTCTTGAGAGCACCCAGATCTATCATGGTAATAGGCTGTTGAATGTTGTATGAATAATGTTGAATGAAATGCCTAGCCAACTCATCAAAGGTCTTGAGAGGGGGAGTCAATTTGGTGAACCATCCTAGAGCTTGCCCTCTTAAACTCCTACGGAACAACCGTAGTAGAAATGTGTCCTCATGAAGGAAGTCCATGCTAAGAGCATAAAAATGATGCACATGGTCATGAGGATCACCATTTCCATCATACTTATCATATTTGGGAACCTCAATATCCCTAGGAAATAGGACCATGTATACACTCCTATCAAAGGGAAGAGCACAAATAGATTCTACAAAAGAGACCTTTGGAGGTTCTTTTTCTATTGCAAGTTGAGAAAGATGCTGATTTTTTCATTGTAATTCCTCTCTAAGGATTTCATACTTGGTTGGCACTCTTTCTTGAATGATTTGGTAGACATCATAACCAGGAGGGAGCTTGAATCCTCTAAAAGTCATGTATTGAAAGTATTGATCTCCATTATGCTCCAAAAGTTTATGCATCAAATGTTGGGAAGCTTCATCTTGTTCAAACCTCATAAGTTCTTCACTAGAGACGTCATCATTGGCCTCTTCCTCATGATGAGAGGGAGGAGGTCTAGGAGGTGAAGGAGGTGCAAAAAAAGTTCATCTTGGAGGGGATCTTGGTGGCATATTGTTACCATGATTGCCACTAGTATCAAAAAAAGATCTATTTTCATAACCAGTAGTCTTGACTTGATCATGAGACATTCCTCTTGAAGCCATGTGCCTAGCAACATCCATTATGCTTTTATTATGCTCTTTATCTAAGCATGCTTGGTTTTCTCTTTGCTCAAAGTGTTCTTTCAAATGGTGATATTTCTCTTGTTCAGTCATGGTAACTGAGACACTATCTGTGCTTTTAGGGGCCTTGAATGCAGAAAAAAGGAAGCCTCCTTTATACCACAGGGTGACTTTGGAATCTTCAGATTTGTCTGGGCTAGAACTGTCATCACTAACTAGCACTCATGAGCATCTTGTAGGAGAGGGTAACTATGTATAGTTGAATGGAAGGTGAATCCCTTTCTCAAACTGAAACTAAGTTGTGACCGGCATGAAAAGGAATGTTGTTTGACTAATAAAATGAGGAAAAGCTTCTTAGATTTTGAGATAAGAAAAGCCAATAAAGATCACTTGTCAAGATAGAACAATAGAGATGGCTTGTCAAAGGTGCTCAAGAATTTACAACAATCAATTGACTCAAGCTGAGATATGAGCTAGAAGCTTAATTATCAAATAGATAGAGAGGTAACCGTAGTGTGACAACTAATCAAAAGTAGCATTTGATAGGCACAAATCCAATAGTTTTAGCTCATCTTTCTCAGTCTAGAACAAACTTAAACATAAAAATAATAGGCCAAATTCAGGTAAAAATAGGAAAGGAAACTCTGCAATGAGCTAAGATTCAAACTTGATAGCTTCAGATTGCAGACAGCAGTAAGACAAAAAAATGATTGTGTGTGATAGTTCGCAGGATGGTAGGATGATACAATTTGGCTAGATGATATTTTGCACATAGTAGTGCAATACTAATCAGGTAGTTGATGCGATAGAATGTATAATGTTCATGTGATAGAAGCTCAACAACAAAGTATCGTGCAATAATACTTAAGCAAGTGGTATGATAATCATTGAGTATCGCATGATGTTTGACCAATGAATGTGTCGAAATCAGTTTTGAAGGTAATTTGATCAAAGTTGCAATTTGATAATTTTAATTTTTTAGTTTGCAACATAGTAAAAGTAGAAAATAGACAGGTTTGCAAATAGTGAGGGATCAAATGTTTCATAAAACACTTGAACAAGGGCAAGAGAAACCTTTCCAAGACATGCACTTGGGATATCAAAGAAAAAAAATCTTATGAACACTGCCATGATGTTTGATGTTTAAGAATGTTTACATGGGTAGATCATAGCAAAGATAATTCAAGCACTTGCTAGCCTAGAAAGACAAAGGCTCAATACTCAAAAACTTAGCCCACACTTGATGTCCCATTTCCTCACACAAAGTGGTTGCCCACAATAGATATGGGCTTTGTTGTGGAAGTGCCAATGACACAACCAAAGCAACACAGATGGTGAGTGTAAAATCTTGGGGTGATCCGGGTAGTCCACTAGGATTGAACCTTGCACCAAGATGTTGAGTGGAAAAATTGGGTAGCTTCTATCTAAGGTTTGTAATAAGGGCTTCCATTCATAATATCCCTCTTGCTCCTCAAATGGACTCCTTACCTTGCAGCAAGTAACGGACTTCGCAGCCACAAGAGTACCTTAAGCATTCTTTCTTAGCATTTTTCTCATGGTCACAATCCCACAAGTACTCATACTAGGTGAAGACAAGTACTATGTCTACCAAGGTTTTGTGTCCTTGATAGCCTTGAGTTTATAGTGAGTTGAAATAGTTGGGTATTAGCTTGTCCCCACTTAGGCCGTTCCTCTTGATTGCTCAAGAGTAGGCCCTCTAAAGGATTCTAGACTAAATAAGAAGTGGATCAACCTTTGAAAGTCAAGATTTTTGGTTCACCACAATGGTGAAGAGCATACTCTCCTATCTCAAAAGCCTTTCCCAAACATGCCAAGCAATGTTCAATTAACCCTTTTGCTTTCAAAATCTAGAAGTGGGTCAAGATTTCTAGTTCACCACAAGGATGAAGAGAATACTCTCCTACCACAAAAAGACTCTAATGACAAGATATTAAGTGCCTAAAATGAACTAGTACAATGTTGCACTAAAAAATGAAAAGAAAGAACAACAACTTGGTGGTTTTTTATGCTTTGGGCAGCCCTCCAAGAAAGATTAGTAGCCCTTGTTTATTTGAAGCTTTGACATGCATTCTTTTAGCAAACTATGTGTTGGGTATATTCTTAATTTTCTGAGGTATTGTCAAATTTTTGGTTTCGTCTCCTTGCAAGCATTTTTGCCTAGTTTAGGGTCTGTAAAATTCTTTGAAATTGCCATGACAAAAGTTTGAAACCCTTACCATAGGTCTTATCCTTAAAAAAATTGAATTCATGTAAAAAAAACTCAAGTCAGTCCTAGTTTCTTATAAATAGTAGTTGCTTTTTGGTTGTTTAAGTTCCTTAATTGTGCACATGATTGTTTCCATGGGATGTTCGCTGAGTTATGTAATGTAATTTCACATCTTTAAGCTTTTCAATGATCTGGTGAATGTGTTAAGCCTATGTTAGGTGTCATGTTCAGTCGCGTAGTCTCTAAGTCTTTCAACGGATACGTCAACCATTCAGCGAATAGGCGAATGTTTTCAAAGCTTGTTAAGTGTTTTCTTTGTTCACTAAGTCATCAAGGTTCCCAGTGGTTATCAAAACTAACTAGACAATTGGTGATAACTGTTGTCTCTTATTCGCTAGTTACTTGGCAGTTTCCTACAAGCTTCTGGTGACCTAGCGATAATGATTATCACTCATTCTCTAAATCTAGTGGTCAAGGGTTATATCAATTGGTGAACTGGTGAATATCATTGATTAATATCATGATCAATAGTTATGTTTTAATCTCAACATCTTTTGGGTCCTACATCTTTGACTTGGCAAATGAGCGACTAAGCACTTGTATTACTATCATCTAAATCTAACGGCTTTGACAATTTGATGTAATAAATTTGGCAGAGGTAAGGTTCTCTTTGTTCGCTTATCCTTAGAATAAGTTAGTAAAGTTTTAAATGATCTAGTGATTTAGTGAATCATGTGGTCGCAAGTTCTCTTAAAATAAAGGTGAAGGTTAAAAGTATTTGGCAAATGGGTGAATCAAAGGATTAGCAGAGTATTAAGCTTTTAGTCGCTTAATCACATGATTTGATGGTCAGTGTTTGAAGTATTGGGTGATTCAGTGAACCTTTAGTTTGCTAAGTCTTGCAATAAAAGGATAAGGCTTGTTTTGATTCAGAAAATTAATGAGGGTCATTGATTAAGCCTATGATCAACGGTTGAATCTAAATCGTGGCTTGAAGCTAGCAATTAAGAAAGAATTCAACAATTCAGAGGAAGGCTTGTTTGCTAGTTCATGTAATATGCATGAAGTTAAGATTTGGATTGAGTGAATAAGAGAAGTCTTTAGTCCCCAAATCTCAAGATAACATGATATTTAACCAGAACATTAAGCGAATAAGAGGTAGCCTTAGTCGTTGATTCGCTAAGTAATGATTGTAATCATGTTTGGTTATATTGAGCTTGTTCACTAGTTTGCTGAAAGATGGGTGAGTTAAGAGTTTGATTCTAAGAGTGCATGAAGGCTTTAGTCACCAGTTCTCTGAATATAAACTGGGGTTAACATGGTATTAAGAAAATAAGAGGAAGCCTTCAGTCACTGATTCACCAAATGGGCCCAGTTGGAGAAAGTAATAAAGGAAAGCTATAAACCATTGCTACGTGGATAAAAGTACACTGTCAAGCTAGAAAGAAAATCAATCAGCCATCCAATCATATATTAAGGGAGCATTTTGTGACGTAAATAGGGTTAAAGTACAAAATTTTAATCATTGCCTTTTTGCTCTATTTTCAAATTGTTTAATCTATCTATCAACATCCAAACATTGGCTAGCTCAAATTTGAAAACTGATGGTATGTGAAATTGAATGTAGAAGCAATTAAGGATTGATTTGCAATGATTTTGGTAGTTGTACACATCTGATCTGCATTGATAAATAAGCTTAACTCATTGTTTTTATGTGTCCAAAATCATTTGGGGAAAATTGTGTTTGCTGAAGCAATTTTTGAGTGCCAAGTGAATCAAGTTTGCAGAATTCAGAGAAGTTCTAGGAAAAATGAGCCAGCCAGAGTAGAATGTAGTTTCTTCTAGTAGTGAAGCAAAATCTAAAGGAGGTGAAGATAAAAACAAGCTAAATTATTCAGATGATTTCATGAAGTTGTTGCCTAGTTCTAGCCAAAACAAAAGAGCTCTCGATGATGTCTTCGAAGATGTTCTAGGCCTTTGCAGAGATCCTGTCATACCAAATAGCACAGGTTATACTATTTTCAACTTCTTTTATGGAAATAGAGTTAAGCATGTTCCTATGTGTAATGGTTGGGCTTTGGGTTTGGGGAAATTAGTTGTCCGTGATGTATTCTTAGATGTGGATTTAATTGTTGCACTAGCTAGGCATTATGACCCTATTTCCAAAACAATTAGAAAAGAGGACTAGTCACCTTTGGTTACTCTTGATAGGGGTTCTTTCATGAAAGCCTTTAATTTCTATGGGTCTTCCTCTAAAGAAATTGACTTGAGCCAAGAAAGAGAGAGGTACAAAAATAACATAGGGTTAGTAAAGGACCAAATGGTGAGGCACATCCCAAAATAGGATAAATATATAGCTCCCCTCCCTACTAACATGAATGCCCCTTACTAATTTAAATCCCTCCAGCACTATATGAGGTAGACTTGCTATGGGTTGTGTAGGGTTTTGGGAATTAATGGGGATCCAAAGTTCTTGCCAGCTGATCTATTGATGATAATCTTAGACATCCAGAACCCCCTAGTAAATACTGATTATGATTACATTCAGTATATAATTGATAGAATGCATGAAGGGTTGATATCTATTAAGGAAAGTAAGAATCCCATTAAGTTCATGCATTATTCAATGTTAATGCACTTAATTTTGTTCTTCAACATTAATAGCTTTGATTTGAACATGCTGAAACCAAGGTTTACCTTCGAAGGCCAGTATAATCGAGTACAATTATGGGTCAGGAAATGGAACTCTTCTTCAAAGGAGGGTGACTTCTATGTTTTCTAGAATTTCATTGTCTATCCCATTATAAAGATGCTAGGCATAAATGTTATAAGGATATCACCAAGGGTTCTTAAAATCCTAAGACCTAAGCAGTTTGCAAAGAAGTGGGAGGGAGACCATAACTGGGGTGATTTTTACTTTAGGGAAAATTCCACAATCTTGAGAGTCTATGGTTGCCCCTAGCCCCCACATTTGTTACCAAAATTTCTGCCACCAAGAGTTTCCTATTTGGAATTCATTTGGCAGTTGATGTGGATGGACAAAGAGCTTTTGGCCCCCCATAAGAAGGGTACTTCCACACCTAGGCAGTTCAAAATTGGTGATTTCTTGATTGGTAAGAGAGCCTTCCCACAAGTCACTACATGGTTAAATCAATTCAAGATGGTGTCTAATTTTTGTAAACATGTGGACCCTAAGGGTTTTATTCGGACTGCAAGGTTAACCTTAATCCCTAATATTGGTGTCATCAAGGAACATGAAGGCCTTGATGAAGAGGATGTAGTCAGAAATGTTATGGATATGGATGAAGTTACTAGGAGGTGGAATAGGCTCTTTGATTTGAAAGATCTATCAAAATAGGTGATAGAAGCTCAGATTCCTTTTGAGGGTTTCTTCCCCGGCCTTCCTTACTTAAAAAGAATTGATAAGATGATAGAGATGCATGACACTCTATCAAATCAATTGGAGAAATTGATTGACCAAAAGCAGCCAAAGAAAAGGAAGGATTACTCATCTTCTGATCAAGAGGAGTCTTCTGATGAGTCCCAAGAAGGGAATAGCCCACCACAAGTTGGGGATGTATATATTTTTAAGCCTATTGAAGACTAGCCAGAGGTGGAGAATGTCCAAGAGCCACCTTTGAAGAAGCAGAGGCTTGAGGAAGGAGAGTCTTCAAGGCAAGGAAAACAAAAGAAAGGGATTGATAAAGCATCTGCTATTGTTATCGGTGATAGGGCCTACCATCATCAATTAAGGAAAGCAATTAGAGCTAGCAAGAGGGTGGCCACTAATGAAGAAAGTGATGAGAAATCCCTATGGGTAGGACAGGATATTAGAGAGGTGTATCAAGAGGAGTTCTTGAGTGATGATCAATTTATTAAGAGTGAGGAATTCAAGAGCTTCCTTATTTGGAGGAAACATGAAGAAGTGAAGAAAGCTCTGCCTGAAGGAGTGGAACCAAGTCAAGAAACTTTGAGAGCTCTAGGATCTTATGATCCTAGTTTTGATCCTATAACTATAGATGAAGCTAAATAATTGGTTAAGTCAAATGGAATGCTACTAACTCCAGGGTGGGATTTGACTTCTACGTTCATCATTGATAAGATAAGAAAGCAACCATAGGGTAGCCTATCCTATGAGGTCCATATTGGTGATATGATTAGAGGTAGTGGCTATGATCCTAAATCTCAAGTTGTTGCAATGTGGTCTCTTGCCCCTAAAACTCAAAAGCCAGCTTTATTGAGTATAGAAGATCGGATGGAAGGCAATAAGATCATATGGACTATGCAAAACACAACTGACCTTGAAGTTTCCAAGGCAGTGACTCATTGGGCTAACTTGAATGAAGCAAAAATAGCTCAGTTATCTGAAAGATATTCAAAATTGTTTGAAAGTTCAAGTGTAGTTGCTAAAGATAGAGATTTGAAAATGATGAGAATCAAACAGTTAGAGGATGAGTTGGTAGAAGTGAAAGTTGGGCTTGAAGAGGCTACAAAGGTAGTCATTCCTCCTCCTTTTTGGATTGAGGCCCCTATTTAGATTAATGAGGAAGTACCTGAGAAACCTGCTAAGGACCTAGAAAAGATAAGGATAGATGAATCTTTGGACACTGTGGCAAAGATTGTGCAATATAGGCAGGATACAATACTAGAAAGGATGGAAATAGTTTATCAATCAGTTAGTCAATTGTACCAAGCCAATGGAAAGGTGAATGAATCATTGGTTTCTCTAGGAGAAGTTTTTTATTTGATAAAATTGATAGCCTACAAGAGCATAAGCCTGAGATCCCTGGGGTGGTGACTAAAGTCTTTGAGAAGATTAGCCTAGTTAGTGCTATTTTAAAGTTTTTTAAGGGTAAGTCTAACTAGGTAAAGGCCAAGCTGACTATGTTTGATAAGAATTACAACAGGTATTTGCCTCCAATATGTGATGATAGTGGAAGTATGGTCAGTTTGGAAGAGTGGAAAATGTTAATGGATCAACTAACAATTACACAAGATGCTTTCCTTAGTGGTAACCATACTTTGGATTTGGAGAGGTGTAACAACATAATTGATAGTTTGTTCAAGATTGAAAATGATTGCGTAAGGTTTGCAGTAGAGGAAAAGAATATAACTAACTCCATGTGGAATCAACAGATCAAATTACTACGTGAATTGTAGACTTACAAATCACCATCTGATGATGATGTGGCAGCTTGGGAGAAGCTAACAATAAAGAAGAAGAATAAGCCAGTTGTCTAGCTTATAGAAGAGGAAGAAGAATAGAATGCACTTGGCACATGATCCAGATTTTGAGGAAGACCATGTTTCAAATAGAGGATGATGTAAGTTAGCCTATAATGGTAGTCATCATTCATGCAAAAAATTTAGCAACTGCTTTGAAATATCCTTAGACAAAGGTGCCACCTGTGAGATGTTTGAGAAGTAGATAATTGCAATCTGTTGTTGCAATCAAATTTTGTCATTTTGTAATTTTGTCTTTAGTGTAACATCTTTTCCCAAACATTCGAAGCTTTTTGAATCCTTTAAGAATTCCAAGATGGCTGTGGGTATATATATAGCAAGTTTTTTCTCTTTGTGGGGTTGAAAATACTTTGTAAAGAGGTTCTAAATACAAAACCTGATTTTCTTTGAAGTCAAGAGAATACTGTATGAACATAGTTTGATGATTAATACAAAATATTGGAGCTCTGTTACTACTATTTTGTTGTCTTTGTGTATGGATGTGTTAGTTCTCTTATGCATTTAAATTGTAAGGCTTTTTTAGTGCATTGTTCACCAGGTGAATATAGGGGTTAAGCTTAAGTATCTTTGAAGGAAAGAGTAAAATCTTAGGGGAGATCTCTATGAACTAATAATCTATGTATGAATTTGATGAAAATCATAGGAATTAAAAGAATGGGGTGTTAGGCATGTCATTTCAGTTTTAGTATTTTTGTCTTGATAGATTTCTGTGGAAGTAGGGTTTCACTTTGTCGCCCAAGTAGATAAGGCACTGGTTTTAGATCCATTTGCACTTGTTACCACCAAGAATATAAACAATTGATTCATTTTACTTTTCCTGTACAACCTTATATTTGAATCATTCTGTGATAAGTCCATGGATGTATTTTGTAATGCTTTATAGAAGCACTGAATAAGGTTAACCTTCCTTGAGTTCAACTCTAAAAAGAAGAAGGATGAATATCCTTAAGCCATTTTTTTGTGTCATTACTTTCATAATTTCTATCATAGCATTGTGTATCAGGATAATTTGGGCCATACTCAGAGTTGTAACATCTCATTGAGTTAATTTTGAAAGCAATAACAAAGCAGTGAAGGAGCTAGTTCACAATTCAGAGCTCAATCAAATAGTGAATTGATATAGGTACACCCACCTAAGTTTTCATACTCAAAGTGAAGAAGGTTTTTAACCTTAATACAGTAGTGCTTGTATTTTGTTAGATTGTATCTATTGGGATCACATGAGTTTATGAGAATTTAATCATCTACATATTTAAGCACTAACACTATGCAAGAAATTAAGGCACACCTACAAGCACAACTCGTTAGGCCCACAAGGGTTACTAAAGCAAAACCAAGTAAGATCTACAAATAAATCTCTATCCTAACACAGTAAAACAAAAACCAGAAAACAAGAAACCCAAATCTTGCAAAAGAGAACTGAAAATAGTCACCTTCAAGCCTAGGTGATAGTTTCTGTTGGTAGAGGTTTGCATGATACTTTTCAGTCTAAGAGTGCGATATTTCTATTTTGAGTGACACTTCATACTACTTGCATGTGACAGAGTGTTATATGGATGGGCGACAGAGTTTTGTATGGACCTATGATACCTTTGACTAGAAAAGTATCGCACGGATATATAAGAAACTATTGTACGATACTGGAAAACTATCATATGATACTTTGTCAGAAAATAAAAAAGAAAAGCCAAAACAACAAGATAAAAGTGATGAAAATGTAGTGGAAATGCAAGAAAAGAAAGGAAAAATAGAGTTGTTCTTACCCACGGTGGGCGCCAAAAATTTACACTCAAAATGTGCACTTCTCTAAGCCATTGATTCCAAGAGCATCCATGGATTGGAAACCTTGAAAAGTGACCTAGAGCTCCCAGGGCATGGAGTGCAAGGGTGTTTAGAGGGCTCTCAGCTAGAGCTATTAAGCATGCAACCTTCCTAGTAAACAATGCAATGGGAGATTCAAAGAGACAAGGGAAAGAATGCCAATATCTTCAAGAATCACAATGAAAATGCAATGCAAACTATGCTAGAATGAGAATGCAAGAATGCAACTAAACTATGGAGATGAGAGTGTTACAAGCCATTGCTAATTAAACTATGTGAACTAAGCTAAAGCATGAAAGAAAACTAAGCTAATAATGCTATGAAAACTAAGCTAGAATGCAAGTATGAAGACTAAAATGCAACAAATCCTTCCAAAGCTCCAATGGCACCAAGAAAAATTGTAGCATGATATTAACATCAAGAGTGGGGATTCCAGAATGAGAAGAGAGCTCTCCTTTTAAAGATAAATGGACCATGGAGATTAATAGGAAAAAGATTTGATCAAGGGTGGAGTTTGAAAGTGGGAGCAATCCTTGTGCACAAGTCTCCTCCAATGAAAAAGAAGTGTTGACTTTTGTGCCCCATGTGAAACAAAAGGCCTTTTCTTCTTATTTATTAAATAGGAATAATGCTTTACTTGTGCAACTTAGGATAAAAGGTAAGTGGGGGCTTTTTATTTAATAAAAGGGGAGGGAATTCCTTTTAATTAAATAAAGACTTAGGATAAAATGGATAATCCATAGAATATAATCAAATAAATGATAGAATTAGTATTTGATAAAGAATAAGCAATTGATGAATTTAGAAAATAATGCTAGCAAGGGGCTAATAGTATAGATGACCATTTTAGGGTGATTACAGTAACCAGCCAAGCCTGTAAAGACAAGGATGTTTCATTTTACTCAAACCAATTTTCTGAATCAGGTTCTCTGCAACAAGGTTATCAGTACTACCACTATCAACAATAACATAAAAATTTTTACCTTTAGTCTTGCATCGGATCCTAAACAAGTTACTCTTTTGACAAGGTTCATCCTTTGTACCGATTAATGTTCATCGAAGCAACAAGTTCTCTGATTCAGGTTCATTCTGAATGTTCTCATTCATCACAACAATTATTCGGTCAACCTTCTTCTGTGTACACTCAAAATAATGATGTCCTTCCTCTCCATAGTTATAGAAAGTACCCTTAAAGATAACTCTACATGTCTTCTTCTTTGGTTCCGCAGGTTTCTATTCATCTTCTACATCAGTCAATTTATCCTTCACTGAGTGATCAATCTTTTCCTTCCCTCGGGACTTACTAGGTTGTTTCCTCTTCAACTTATCTTCTAACTTCATATCATACTGATAATCATCTTCAATAGAATCAATCTTCAACATACCAAGATCATCCTAAATATTGAATCTCAGATCATTCACATACTAAGCTACCTTTTCCTTACCAAGCTCTCAGTGTCTAGACCGACTAGTAAGTTTGTAGAACTCCTCCGTATAATCTTCAATAGATAATCCTTCAATTTTAGATTCTACTATTTCTTAAACAAGTCAAGCTCATAGTTAGCTGGTATGAACTTAGATTTCAACTTAGTCACCATCAATCTCCACTAATTGATCTTTGTTTCACCTTCATCCTCTCGGTCTCTTTGTAGTTCTTTCCACCAAAGAGAAGCATGTCCTTTCAACTTTTTTTGTGCTAATCTTACCCGAAGAGGATCTTCAATTTCTTCCAGCTCAAAGAAATCTTTAAGTTCACCAATCCAATCAATCATATTGTTGGGCTTCAAAGTAATAGAGAAAGTAGAAACTTCCATTTGGTAATTACTAAACTGAGAAGCAGGTCTAGGAAACCGAGTAGTTCTATCTTCACCAGATCTATTCCTTCAGTCATCACCACTACATCCAACAATCTCAAATTCTTTAGTAGCTTCTTCATAGCCATCCTCAGTACCAACAATTCAAGGTATGCTAGTAATAGTTCTCATGATCTTGAAGACCATATCATTCTTTATCAATTCCATCTTAGATCTAAAATATGATTTCACCTTCTCTGTGATTTGGGATTCAATAGTATCACAAAGATATAAAATAACTCTAGGGTCCAATCTTCTCTGAGGCATCCTTAAAGATATGAAAATAAACCCTCTGCAACAAACCCTTACCAACCACCTTGTGACAATTTCCAAGTTGTAACAAGTCAGATCTCAACCTGCAATCTTGTAAACAACTAGGGCACAATTTCACAAGTTCAGTGCTCTGTATATGTAGTCCAGATTACACACAATATTTTCTCCAACAAGATCAACTTTGTAAGATCAGCCTTGCTAGGTCAAGCTTATGCTTCAACAAGATCAACCTTCACTCTGATACCACCTGATGTAGTCAAGGATGGTGGATCCACTTAAGGATAGTCCAAACCTTGCAACCAATAGAATTACACAATAGATTACTCAACAATGCAACACAAGTAATTGTTCAATATTGATTTTCATTAACATGCCCAACTGTAAGGCCTTTCGGGTTAGGGCCAATTACAATCAGAAATCAATTTTGCAAGATCCATAACTAGATCCAATACAATATCAGCTAGATCAGCTCTGAACACAATCAGAAGCTGATGGAAACCTTAAGGTAGATCTAAACTTGAGCTTGCAAGCCTCCAAGAAATCTCCTTGTTCCCAAGTATGCAAACTCCTAGCTCTACTAAAAATGACTATCAGATTACAATTTGGTCTACAAGAACATCAAGAACTTTTTCACAACTTCACTCTCAAGCTTTGCATCTGAATTCTAGATCTGCTAAGTTGTTCTTCCCCAAAAATCTCTCTCTCTCTCTCTCTCTAAACATCTACCCAAGCCCTCCTTAAGTACTAATCATTCACCACAAGTTGGAAAGATGAAACCCTTAACTCCCAAAAACAATAATTAAATGTCATACAAGTTAGCTTACAAATGTATACAAACATTTAATTCTACATGTCGGCCCAATAAAATGGCTACCAATAATAATTTACCAAGTTGTCTCAAAAAATCACATAGAACTCTAGTCGGCAAGTCAGAAGTACCGAATGCTAGTAAAATTACTGAGTAGGCCAGGCATTATCGAGCACCAGAGACTACTGAGTTCCTTCAATGACTGAGCTTCCTTCAATGACCGAGACCATTGATCAAGGCTGCAATCAAGTAAAACCAACCAAAATACAAACACTCCATGCAATTTTGCCGAGGACACAGAATGTCCTACCTTAACCTTGGATACCCCTACATCATCAGTCTAGGTATAAGAAATACTATGTTATAGAAGAATCTTCAGCCAAGATTACATGTCATAAATGCAATAAGTTTGGGCACACTACAAGGTACTGTAAGCTAGAGACTGATCAAGAAAGAAGAAGACCACCTATTTATTAAAAATTTAACAATCTAGGTCACATTGTGAATTTTTGTAGATATAATGGAGATGACAATAGAAGAGGACCAAGGAGATCTAGTGAGCTAGAAGGACCACCTCTTGTGATTATAAGGAAGAATGTTGGTGGCAATGGCAAAAGCCTAAATGATTACGTGAATGAATATGAGATTCAATTCAAGAAATCAAAGGATGAGAAGATATGGAAAGTAAAAGTTCTAAATAAGGTAGTGGTTCAAGGAGAGACAACTGATGATGTAGTGTATTCACATGATGAGTTCTTTGAGGTATCAACCTAGAAGGCCTCATGGCCTTATGGGGAGCATTGGATGTAGATAACATAAATTATCCAGCCCCTATATAACTAGAGTGAGCTCATGCAAGCTTAGGTATGATGTGTACAGATGTTGTGGAGTATGTGGATGAGATCACAACACTTGAAGATTCACCTTCTATGTTTGTGAGTTTTGCATTGAGTGGATGACATGCGAAGTTGAGCTACCTATGTTTAATGCACACACTCAACTTGCAATAGATAAAAGACTTGAAGGATTTCATTCCTATACCATTTGTTGATCGATAACTAAGGAGAGCATAAGTGTGAAAGATATAGCAGAGAGATTTTTTGTTCACATGAAGCCAAACATTGAATTTGAGTGCATTTAAGGTATTTAGACCTAATCTCTTTGGAAAGTCATGGATGCACCAGTACTTTATGATGTTGTAGACAGACGTAGATACAAATTCAAAAGGCATCCATTCAAATCCTATGAGGATTATCCAGAAGGGGCATTTTCTCAAACCTCGGTAGGTGTGTTACACGTAGAGGATATTAGGATATACATACACTACAAGTATGAGATTATTGGGGAGGTTAACATCTTCTATAACTTGAACAGTATGTTAGAAGTAAATGGGTCTTTGGTAGAAGAATTTAAACACCTTAAACATCTGTCAATACTCAAGTTAACCCGACTCCTAGTTCACAAAAGTCAAATTGTTCAAAATCATTCTGAGAAGATTTTATGATCAGTTCTTATGGATAGGTGATCGACTTGTTAAGATATGTGCTTAGTTGATCCATGATATCACAAGCCTTGATAATGAAGGAGCCCTACTTGTTGGTGAGAAGAACATGAGAATAGAAGATGAAACCCTAACACACTCTAAATTAGATAAGAGGGAAATGACAGTAAATGATGTTTATTTACAAGATGTCAGGTTGGTAGCAATGTTGATAGGATACAAGTTTTTTTATAGTTCTAGACTTAATTTTGTATCAGTTGGAGTTATAATGATGGCATACATAATGGTAAAAGAGAACAAGAAGTACAATCTTTGCAAAATTCTAGCTCAATAATTTATTGAGAATGTAAAAGCTATAAAGAAGGATAAATCTAAGGCATTTAAGTTTGGTTCATTGCTAGTTTACATTTATATTCATATCATTCACAACTTTCCTGACATGACTCCTAGAGCATGGAAAGATAATGAACCCAATGGACTGCAAATCTCAGAATACTATAGAAGATAGAAAAAGGACTAGATTGATGGAGAATTATTTGGCATGATTAAGATTATGCAGAGGCAAATGAAAGAAACGTACAAGATTCCAGATAACTTAGTAGAGAAATATGAGGACACTATCTATTTCATGGTTGAAATTGATTGTGTCTGCTTTGAGGCAGTTGATCCTAGAACCAAATGGTGTTATCCTATGGGATATGAGGTAAGAATTGAAGTACTGATTATGCAAGTAGAGCATGTATTGGTAGTAGAAAAGGACCCTACTCAAGAAAGATGGGGTACATATAGGGAGAAATATGAGAAAGTCAGAGAAGAACCAGAGAAAGTGACAAGGAAAAGAAAAGTAAGCAAGATTGTTAAATAAATTACTGCAAAGGTAGGAATGACAAAGAGGTAGTATTTAGATTTGAAAAATCAAATGGAGGCATCTTCCTGTATGGCCATAGATGCACCCACTGCCTTAGAGATAGAAAAGATAGCAATTCCCACTGATGACATTATTGATTTATCAATCTCTCAAGAGGAATAAACACAACAAGTTGTGATTGTAGTTGGTCCCAAAAGATCAACAAGGTCAATTAAGTAGGTCAGTTTAAGGGAAAAAGAGACAAAGGTAAAGATGAAGAAGAAGGAAGAGAAGGTAATGGAGAAAGAGGAAGAGGAAGAGAAAATGGTTCAAAAAAATCCACAAACCTTGTGGAAACCAGATATGAAATACTATGGAAAAGAGCTATCAAAGATGGAAATCTATTAACAGTGAATAGATACTATGAAAGATATAAATCAGAGGACCAAGCAATTATTGAAGATATTATGATTGAGCATCTTCTTGTCTTTAAGAAGAATTTATTGGAAATTGAAGCAAGCATTCCGAAATCCCTATATAGAAAACTAGAAATCAGGAAACAGTTAGCACATTCAAAAGATGAGAATATAAGAAATAAAAAAATTTATGGTATGTTTTTGGTTGTGTCAATTTAGGAAAGAGAAAGAATCATAAAGGCACTGAAACCCCTACTAAGGACAAAGGCCAAACTAGTTAAGATTATGGCTAGAAAATACGATGAGGTGATTGAGGACACCTAAAAGGCATTAGGCCAAGCTCTAATGTATGACATGCCTAAGAAGGTTTCACCTCCTAAGGCTTCTAAGCCTATATCCTTGGGTTTAAGAGAAATTTCAAAGGCAATAGATGAAAGTGCTCAAGTTAGCATGCAACCATACTTCTTTGTCATTGGTGTGCCTATCAACCTTGACACTTCACAAGATGTAAATGATCCATTTATGGACAATGTGGATAGTGCGATGGAGGTTGAAGATCATGAACAGATAGAGGAAGGAAAACTAGAAGAGAAACAAAAATAAAAAGCACAAGAGAAGGAATTAAAACAAGAAGAAAATCAAGAAAGACAACCAAAATTAGAAAAAGTTGCTGAGTTCAGACTGGACACATCCTTATTGTTGGAAAGTGTGGACAAACTAGACAATTTTGATGTGGACAACATGGATGAAGATGAGCTGATGAGACTTTCATTTATGGATTTTGCTAAAGCTAAGGAGAGATCAATTTGGAAAGGAGACAAAAGAGATAAGATAATGGCCAGGGCTATAGAAACAGTGAGAAAGCTACTCCCCTCACCAATTATCCTCAAAGATAATGATAAGGCTTAGAATCTTGGTACAGTATTGGATAGCTTTGATAGTCATTTTGACTCATTGCTAAAGACAACAGAGGAAAAGGCTAAAAATAACTTCTTGGAGAAGAAGTTGAGCGAAGTTTGTAAGTCTATTTTATGGGACTTAGGAACTCTTAAGGCCACCACACTTAAATAAAAGATTTGTGTAGCATAAGGTAGGAAAATTTATAGCTATTGCATAAACCCTTGCAGACATTTGAAGAATATTGAAGAGGTCATAGCCAAAGACAAGGCTAGCCTTGACAATATAATGGACAGCTATGAATCATCTTCATAAACTATGGGAGAGGTAGATAAGGAGACATCTAGGCTATTGGACTAGATAGGAGTACTAGAAATGGAGAAAGGGAGATTTTTATACAGATTTGGCTTATTAAGAACCCTATTGACTCCTAAGCTCACAATGTTGGAGACTCATCTCTCAGAGATGATAAAAGTTGAAGGTTCAATGTTAGTATCTACTCTTACTAAGATTAAGGCAGTAGAGACACCATCATATGCACTGAATGGATTAATCCATGTCATTGAACTACTGATAAGTTCATGGATTGAAGAATTTAAGACCTTGGAAATCCCCTTCCAAGATGTCTTAAATCTGGTGAGTAAGCACTAAACCACTTGTGCTTAAGTTCTACAATTTTGAGAATACATTTTCCATTGATGTCAAAGCGAGAGGAAGAAAAAGGAAAAATGAGGAAGAGAAATAAATATCTAGATTTTTATGTAGAAAAGAAAATAAAATGAAAATGTAATAGAAAAGAAACAAAACAAAAAAATAGAAAAGAAGGAAAGAAAAGAAAAGAAAAAGAAAGTTGTATTGTAACACTTAGTCATTTTTCTAAGTATTTCCATCAATGCCAAAGGGAGATATTGTTGGCATGTGATGTTTTGTCACTTAAGGGTTTTCATTTATGGAGACACTTATGATAGAGTGATCGCATGTTGTGGATATTGCCACCAGAGTCTCAGTCATAAAAATGACTAAGTGCAGAATTAGGATGATAGGGTACAATGGCATAGTTTTAGTTAGAGATGAAGATATATGAGGTATTATGGCTTGCAAAGTTAATTGGAGGTATTTTGGGATATACACAAGCTTTAGTTAAGATCTCATAAGTTTTGGTTATCAGATTTGTGAGATATAGTGTTCAGAAGATATGCAAAGGCAGTAAAACACTGTAACAGGGTATATGAATAGTTACAAAGATTAAAGAAGGAAAATTGAATATGGTAACATCATAAGATAGGTGAATAAATTATATTTCCAAATATTTTTTATTGTAAGAGTGTTGACTCCATAGATAACATTTTCATGAGTTATTGTTATGTTTTGCATGATAATTGTGAAGTCAACTGGAAGGCTGATTTTGTATAAGTATGGAGTATTTCTCTAAAAGAGAAGTATGGTATGATGATGATGATAGAGTAAGTTTGTGAATATAAGAGCAAAGATTAGATGAAAGATTAGTAAGAGGCCAAGCTACAATTGGAACTATCTAAGCAAGATAAGTTCTTGTATTGTTCCCATTTTGAGAACTATTTTGAGACAAGTGTTGATTGTAAGAGAAGTGTGCTCACCACCTTTAACCAGGTGTTTTATTTACCCCTAACAGGTTTTTGTATTCCTCTAACAAGGAAATGTACTATGTAACAATTAGCTCCTAACAGGGCTAGATCTCCTAATAGGGTTATTATATTTTAGTGCATATTTGTGGGTACCATCCCCACCAAGGTTTTCCCTTTGTCTAGGGTTTCCTCGAGAACAAATCATGGTGTCATGAGTAATGTGTTATGCTTATATGTTCTTTTTATTTCTGCATTACTTTGGATTATTTGTAATTTCTTAAAGTTGAGATCAAAGTTCTGTAATACTGATTCACCCCCCCTCTCAGTATTACCTAATCCTAACACATAATGGTCAATCGGGTAAACAAGTGATGACTTATGGTCTTCAAAAGTTGCACTACCTAAAATGGAAGAAAATGAATTTTGTTCAAAATTTATTTTGAGTTGACTCTAATGTAGTTAAAATGAAAAAATAAAATAATTCTAGAGATGGTTAGCCTCAATGGTTAAAATTATAGAACCTTCCTGGGAGGTGGAAAATTGCCTATATAAGGAAGCCCTGTGGTGTTTTCTAGGGTAGTTTGGGGTAGTTATTAGAGGTTTTGTCTTATAAAATATTGTAAGGAAAATGCCCATGTGGCTTTGCATATTGTAATTTTATAATTTGTAATTCCACACTTATGGAGATAATAAGAAGCCCATTTTCTATTCTTGCAAATTGTTGTTGTGTTTCTATTTCTATTATGTATTTTTTGTACTAAGGGGAGAAACCTTCATCAAGTGGTATCAAAGAAGGATTTCATGAGTGTGTAGATAGATCACCGACTGTGATGCATTTTAAACTAGGACCTTGGTTTAGGGTATCACTGATAAGCATGAAAATGCCTCCACAAAGCGAACGTGGCAAAAGAGATGAAGGGTGTGTCACATGAGGTTAGAGCCCTCTAGAGACAAGTGCAAGCATTGCAAGAAGAGATTCGTAGAGTAATAAATGTTGAAGTAAGAGATGAAAGTGAGGATGAAGTCGAAGAAGAAGGAAATCTTGATCAGGAAGGAGAAGGCAAAATTTTGAACCAAGAGGAAGAAAGGATTTTTTAGGCCATTTCTAAGATTGGGAAAAGACCTAAGATTGAGGTCCCCACATTTCTAGTAAATCTTAACCCAGAGGAATTGATCATCTTGATAAATGAATTAGAAGAATATTTATAGTATGAAGATATTGAGGATCATAATAGGGTCATGCATGCAAAGGCCAAACTGAAGGGTCATGCAAAAATCTAGTGATAGGAGATTCAATTGGAGTGAAATAGAAGAGGAAAGAATAAAATCACAAGATGGGATTGGATGGTAGATAAATTGAAGTGGAAATTCATTCCTGTTGATTATGAGCTTGATCTACTAAAGAAAATGCATGTGTTGAAGCAAGTAGAAATATCTGTTCAAGAGTATACAGAAGAGTTATATCGAGTCCTCATTAGACTAGGCCATGTAGAAGTTGATAAGGATAAAGTTGCTTGTTACCTTAATGGGTTGAGCCTGAGAATTTAGGAGGAGTTGAATTTGGTCTGAATGACCAGTATTGAAGAGGCATAATAATTTTCCCTAAGAATAGAGGAAAATATGAACAAGAAGTTTGAGAGAAAGAAAATGGGAAGAGTTCATGGTGGAAGATTGACATAAGGGAGGATAGGGAGAGGGGCCAAAGGTATACCCTAACTAGATCTACCTTCCAGAGATCACACACAAAAGAAACAAATACACAAGTGAGAGAGAGAATGTAGATTAGCTTCTTATATTCATTCAAATTGATACATACATGTTAGGCTGTAAGATCTTCCCAATTTACACTAGATATTACAATTCAAGTACAGAATTCCTCCAACATGTGAGGATCTGAAATAATCTTCAATCTTCTATTTAAAAAAATTTCTCCCTAAATTACTACCAAAGATTATAATATATACAAGAGGCTAACAAAAAAGTCAGCATTTAGAGTGACCATCAATAGAAGGAATGACCAGATCTAGGTCCACACGCTTCCCAATGATAGATACTAGCAATAAATCCTTGACCATAATTAATTGCAAGAATCAGCCTCGATAAGAAAATAAAACAAACACCTCGATAAGAAAGGATAGTTGGGTGCTAGATAAGCATCACTGAGTGCCAGGGAATTAACTGAGTGCCAGAGAGATAACCGACCAACCCCGGTTAACAAAAGAAACTAAGAAACTACCAAACCAACTTAGTCAAAGCATGAATCGAGCAACATAGGAAAACAAAAACATGTTTTTGGTGAAACGAGATTGCCAAGGACCTAAGATGCTCCCGCATCAGACACCTAGGGTTATTTGAAATGATTCTCAAAATCATGAAGCATGTATGATTTGAGTTGAATCTAATTCAAATTGTGAAATCCATGAATTATCTTCAATCAGTCTATTCTTCCACTTTACCATACATTCCATATACTATTTTCCTCTTGTACTTCTGCCAATTCTTTGTTCCAAAATCTGCTCAACTTCTTTTGTTTGTTTCTTAGGAAAATCATTCAGTAGTGTCATTTCTTCATCTAAATCATGGTACTCATACAAATCATCAATGTTGAAAATAGGTGATATATCCATGTCATCAGGTAACTCAATCTCATAAGCATTTCCACTGTCAAATTTCTTCAAAATCTTGCAAGGACCAAACTTCTTCATTTTTAGATTCCCATATGTTCCAACACAAAATCTATCTTTCTTCAAATGAACCATCACTTCATCATCGACTACAAAAGTCTTATGTCATCTAGATCTATCATCTCTATGTTTTTATTTTTGATTAATTTTCTCCAACTTATGTTTCACATCTTCATCCAATGTCTTCATGTACTCAACAAACATTACTGCTTCAGCACTTTTGTTTCCTTCATCAATAATATCCCTCCAATATGATATACCTCTTGGTTGTACGCCATTTACAATCTCAAAAGTTATTTTTCCAGTACTCCTATTCACTAAATTATTATATGCAAACTCTGCTTGTGCCAAAATAGAATCCCAATTACTCAGTGTGTCTCCAACTAAGCATCTCAAAAGATTTCCCAAGCTTCCATTCACAACTTATGTTTGTCCATCAATCTATGGGTGAAATGTAGAACTATATTTCAACTCAGTGCTAAAATTTCTCCAAAGGGTCTTCCAAAAGCATCCAACAAATTTACTATCTTGGTCAAAGATGATACTCCTTGGTAATCCATGAAATTTGACAATTTCCTTATAGAAAAGATATTCTATATGTAATGCATCTGATGTCTTCCTACTAGGTATAAAATGTGCCATTTAAGAAAATCTATCCACAACAACAAATATAGAATCATTACCTCTTACTATCTTCGGTAAGACAAGAACAAAATCCATACTGATATCAATTTCAAGGTTTCTCAGGAATAGAAATCGGTGTATACAATCTAGTATTCTGACTTAATCATTTTGCAACTTGACAAATTCCACAACTTTTCACAAATTTTTGAACATCCTTATACAACTGCGGCCAAAATTATTTCTTCTTAAGAAAATTCAATGTTTTGTCAACACCAAAGTGTCTAGTCAAACCACTACTATGTTTTTCCTTTATCAAATTAGTTCTCATTGATCCTCTCAGTATACACAAGTGAATACCTTTAAACAACATACCTCCTTGAATGAAATATTCTTCCTATTCAGTACTCGGTTGATCTTGAATAAGTTCTCTGCACTTTCTCCATGGCTCAGAAAAATTAGGATCAAATTCATAAGAAAATCTCATGTCATCAAAACCAAGAACTTCAATTTTCATCTCAGTCATCAAATATCTTCTTCTACTCAATGCATTTGCAACTCGGTTATTGACTCTACTCTTATGCTTTATCACAAATGTATAACTCTGCAAATATTCAACCCATTTCATATGTCTCTAATTCAACTTATTCTAACTACCCAAATACTATAAAGCTTTATGATTAGTATACAACACAAATTCACTCGGTATCAAATAATATCTCCATTTCTTAAGGGCTTGAACAACAACATAGAATTCTTGATCATACAAAAAATATTTCCTTTTTGCATCATTCAATTTTTCACTAAAGAAAGCAACAATTTTACCTTCTTGACTCAACACAACTCCTATTGCACTTCCACTTGCATCACATTCCACTTGAAATACCTTATTGAAATTAGACAATGCTAACATAGGCAATTCAACAACCTTCTTCTTCAAAGTCTCAATACTTTTATCAGCTCCATGTATCCACTTGAATTCTCTTGTATCTCCTCTCATAGTCTTAGTCATAGCATTACAAATTGAACTAAAATTCCTAATGAACTTTCTATAAAAACTTTCCAAACTATGAAATGATCTTACGTCACTAGCATTCTTAGGTATAGGCCAATTCAAAATAGCTTCAACCTTTTCCGGATCCATCTTCAAACCATCAGCTAAAATCACATATCTCAAATACACAATCTCGTCTTTCATGAAAGAACACTTTTTCAGATTTATTAGAAACTTTTCTTCTTTTGACCTCTGCGATACTTGTTTAACATACAAAAAATGTTCTTCTCTAGTCTTACTGAATATTAGAATATCATCTAGGTATACAATCACAAATTTACATAAGAATTTCTTCAAAACTTCATTCATCAATCTCATAAAAGTACTCAATATATTAGTTAAACCAAAAGGCATAACTAACCACTCATACAAACCTTCTTTTATCTTAAAATGAGTCTTCCACTCATCACCTTCTATGATTTTGATATGATGATACCCACTTTTCAAATCAATTTTGGTAAAATATTTTTCTCCAATCAAACTATCCATTATGTCATCCATTCTCGGTATAAGAAACCTATATTTCATTGTTATCTTGTTGATTTCTCTGGAATCCATACACATTCACCATTATCCATTCTTCTTATGTGCCAATACAATAGGTACTATACAAGGAATCAAACTTTCTCGGATCAAACCTTTCTGTAATAATTCTTAAATCTATCAGTTCAATTCTTGATTCTCGGTAGGCATCAACTGATGTGGTACCTTATTTGGTAAACTAGTTCTAGGGATTAGATACATGAAATGATCAATGCTTCTCTTTAGTGTAAAACCATCAAGTACATTATCAAAAATGATATAATTGTACTCATTGAGTAACTTATCAATATCCTAAGGGATGATATTCTCTATTTTCTTACTCAATTTGTTGAATCACAACAAAACATACATCATTCTTCTTCAAATCCTTAACAAACTTTCTTCCTTCCACCAATAAAATTTTCATAGATCTACAAACATTAATAATAGGTTTTTCAATCAAAGGTAACAAGATTTGTCTTCTCCCATCAGCCCAAATAGTATATTTATGCAATCTCCCATCATATATAGCATGTCTATCATATTGCCAAGGTCTACCCAAAAAAATATGACAATAATCCATAGGCATGATATCACATAACACCTTATCATAGTACTTTCCAATTTTAAAATTCACATAACATTGTTCACTTACCAAGAGTGCATGCTCATCTTTGATCCATGAAATTTTACTGGGCTTCGAATTTTTCATCCTTTTCAACTACAACTTTGTAACCATTTCCTCAAATGCCAAGTTCTTTGAGATTCCACTGTCAATGATTTCCTTCCATACTTCATCAGAAACTCTACATCTAGTCTTGAACAAACTTTTCCTTCCTGAATCTTCCTTATTACTTTCACTCCAAAGTACTCTCCTTACCATCAAGTTCTTTTCCTTCTCAGGTTCATTCGATGACTCTTCTTGCACCAAATCATTTCTACTGTTACCAACCTTCTTACTTGCATTTGTACACTCAAATGATCTATGTCCTTATTCTCCATAATTTTTACAATTTCCTCAGAAACCACCTCTATTATAACCACCTTGATAGTTATTGCCTCTTCCTCTAGATGAACTTTCACCTTTCCACTCAATCTTGCCTTTACCCAGATTTTTCTTTTCTGGTTCAGATCTACTGTTGTCACCATAAGATCTACCTATTCCTCTAGAGAATCTACCACCTCTACCTCCTTATCTTTTCTCATGTTATTTGTTCAATTTTTTCTCGTCTTTCAATGCAAATTGATAAGCTTCTTCAATGTTCTCCAATTTAACCAAACTGATTTCTTCTTGGATGGGAAATCTCAATCCATTCAAGTACCTAGCAATTCTTTCTTCATCATCTTCATCATGTCTAGATCTGATATCTAACCTATAGAATTCCTTAGTATACTCTTTTACTGAGCTATCTTTCTAACTCAAACTTTGCATTCACCTAACTAGGTTAATATGATAATCACAAGGTAAAAAATTTCTTTTCAATTTATTCACCATCTTATTCCATACCTTAATTTTTTCTTTACCTTTCCTATTTTTGTCCAACTACAGATGTTCCCACCACAAGGATGCATGAATTTTCAACTTTGTGCTTTCAATTTTCACTTTTTTTCCTCAAGAACATTTTCATATTCAAAGTACTTTTCCATCTTGGTGATCCAATCCACCAATTCATCTGAATCCAATTTTCCACTATACTTTGGAGGATTGAAGTGTGGTGTAGAATTCAAATTTTTCAAAGCCTTAAAAAATATTTCCTCACCTTGATCCATCACCGGTGCAAGCTCTACATCAACTTGTTCTTCCTCAATTTCATCATCACTAACATCTTCAAGATGTCTTCCTCTTGTCTGGGTTGTTTCAATAGCTTCTAATCTAGCGACAAGTTGTCTCAACATGTCTACCAATCTTGGATTTGCATCTCACCTCCCACAAACCATCTTGAAACCCTCTACAATTGTAGGCCAGATCACAATCTACTACCCCACAATAAATCAACTAGGGTTTGAAAATAAGGAACCCTCAAACCTAGATTCAAAAACCTAGATCTAGATTTCACCTTTCCCTGATACCACCTGACATAAAGGAGGACAGGGAGAGGGGCCAAATGAATACCCTAACTAGATCCACCTTGCAGAGATCTCATGCAAAATCAACAAACACACAAGTGAGAAAGAGAATGCATATCAAATTCTTATATTCATTCAAATTGATTCATACATGTCAAGCTGTAATGCCTTCCTAATTTAGGCTAGATATTACAATTCAAGTACAAAAGTCCTACAATATGTGAGGATCAAAAACAATCTTCAATCTTATAACTTTTGTCTTCTATCCAAAAAAATTTCTCCCTAAACTACAACCAAAGATTATAATATATATAAGAGGCTACTGAATAAGTTAGCCTTCAAATCCATCATCAATGGAAGGAATGACCAGATCTAGGTCCACACGCTTCCCAATGATAGATATCAGCATTAAATTCATGACCATAATTATTTGCAAGAGTCAACCTCAACAAGAATCTAAAAAAAACACCTCAGTAAGCAAGGATAGCTGAGTGCTAGATAAGCATCACCAAGCACCATGGAATTAAACGGGCACTAGAGAGATAACTAATCAACCCTGGTTAATAAAGGAAATTGAGAAACTACTGAGCCAACTCAGTCAAAGCAGGAACTGAGCAACACAGAAAAACACAAACATGTTTTTGATGACATAGGATTGCCAAGGACCCAAGATGCTCCTACATCAAAGATCTAATGGATGGTCTTATGGAGGCTGAAATGAAGATCATAAAAAGAAGGATGAGGCCATTAGTAGTCAAAATAAGAGAGGAAATGATTTCAATCATTTCCATGATTAGAATAGTAGAGATTAGAGAGGAAGAGGAAGAGGAAAAGGATCGGAAAGAGGAGGCTTCTATGGAAGATGTTTTCACTATGGATAAGAAGGTCATAGGTCATATGGATGTCCTCAATAGAAATGAAGGACAAATAGGGGAACTAAATGCTAGGATAGAGTTGCAAATGTGGATGAAGATGCCAAATCATCACATTTTGAAGATGCAAAAAGAGGGGAAGTATTAGTTAATAAAATATTCCTACTGAGTGGTGAGAATTAATCTGAGAAAAGGAGGAGCTTTTATTCACACTAGGTGCAAGTGTGAGGATAAATTTTTTGAAATGATTATTGATAGTGGAAGCACTAAAAATTTGGTGTCAATGGATATGGTCACAAAGTTAAATCTCAAGAGGAAGAAACACCCATATCCATACTGAATTTCATGGGTGTAGGATGACCATAAAGTCATGATTAATGAACAGTGCCTAGTCAACTTCAAGATTGTGGGATACCATGATGAGGTACTTGTAATCATCTAAAAATGGTCATCTAGACTATTAGCCCCTTTTGCTAAATCATCAATTGCTTATTCTTGATCAAATCCTGGTTCTATCATTTATTCGATTATTTTCTATGGGCTAACCATCTTATCCTAAAGTCTTTATTTAATTAAAAAGAGTTCCCTCCCTTTTTATTAAATAAAAATCCCCCTCACTTTTCCTCTTATCCTAAGTTGCATAAATAAAGTATTATTCTTATTTTATAAAAAGGGAAAAAACACTTTTTGTCTCATATGGGCACAAAAGTGAACTCTTATTTTGTCAGTGGAGGATAATTGTGCACATGGATTTCTCATCTTTGATGCTCCACCCTTGATTAAATCTTTTTCCTCTTAATCTCCATGGTCCATTCTTTCTCATTTCTTATAAAAGGAGAGTTGTATTCTTCATTCTAGATCCCCAACTTTTTATGCTAATGTTATGCTACAGGTTTTCTAGGTCACTTTGGACCTTTTGAAGATTTGGAGCATTCTTGGCTTTTGCATCTACATGCTATCATAGTTTCATTTCTTGCATTTTCATGACATTCATAGCTTCATATTATCTTAGTTTTCTTTATGCTTTAGATTACTTCATCTAGCTTAACTAGGAGGCTTTGTAATACTTCTATCTTTCATTTTTATAGCTTAGCTTGCATTTCCATTTCTAGCATAGTTGCATTGCATTTGCATTTCTATTTGATTCTTGGAGATATTGACATTCGTTCCCTTGTCTTCATTTGAATCTTCCATTGCATGGTTTACTAGCAAGGTTATTGGTTTAATAGCTCTAGCTGAGAGCATTCTTAACACCCTTGCACTCCATCCCTAGGGAGCTCTAAATTGATTTCTCAAGGTTTCCAATCCATGGATTCTCTAAACCAATCTATTGATGAGCATTTTAGCGCTCACCTTTCACTTCTTCCCAATCATGTCTTTCACTTCTTGTCTTTCATATCACATCATTTTCTCTTCATTTTAGGATCAAAACTGAAATCCAAGTTCACCTTGATCATCCAAATCGCATTTCTCCTTCTTCCACGCAGTTGGCTAAATTTTTGAGGCCTGATCCTTCGATCTTTGCTAGGGCATCTTCACCTCTTCATCTCCATCTCTCTCACCCATCTAGTCTTTCATTCATTTCATCTCTCTCTAAGGTCTTTTTTGGGGCATATCTTCACTACTTGGTGGTTATTCTATCATCTTTCATCTTCGATTATGATTTATAGTGATTTGATCATGTTGCTCTTGCTTTTGCATTCCCTCTACCTGATTTCACTTTCGATCTTGAGGGGGCAGATACATCATATCCTATCAGCTATTCTCTAGAGCATATGATTGACCATTCCATTTGGTCTGCTCGATCTATCTTTGTGCTTGACATGTTAGTTCTTGTCTCGAGTTCTGATATTGTCCATCTCTTTCCTATGTGTTTAGTACTATTGCTACCAGGTTGATCATGCAGGATTTGCTATCTCTCTACACTTCATTCTTTGGAGTCAAATCTTTATCTACTTGCCTTCTTGGCTGATCTATTCTTTGATGTAATGTGTTCCCAGATCGATCACACATTAGTCAAAGAGGGGCAAACGTAATTATCTAAAAATGGTCATCTAGACTATTAGCCCCTTTTGCTAAATCATCAATTGCTTATTCTTGATCAAATCCTAGTTCTATCATTTATTCGATTATTTTCTATGGGCTAACCATCTTATCCTAAAGTCTTTATTTAATTAAAAGGAATTCCCTCCCCTTTTATTATATAAAAAGCCACCTCACTTTTCCTCTTATCCTAAGTTGCACAAATAAAGCATTATTCTTATTTTATAAAAAGGGAAAAAGCACTTTTTCTCTCATATGGGCACAAAAGTCAACTCTTATTTTCTCATTGGAGGATACTTGTGCACATGGATTTCTCATCTTTGATGCTCCACCCTTGATTAAATCTTTTGCCTCTTAATCTCCATGGTCCATTCTTTCTCATTTCTTATAAAAGGAGAGCTCTCTTCTTCATTCTAGATGCCCAACTTTTTATGATAATGCTATGCTGTAGGTTTTCTAGGTCACTTTGGATCTTTTGAAGATTTGGAGAATTCTTGGCTTTGGCATCTACATGCTATCATAGTTTCATTTCTTGCATTGTCATGACATTCATAGCTTCATATTAGCTTAGTTTCCTTTATGCTTTAGATTACTTCATCTAGCTTAACTAGGAGGCTTTGTAATACTTCTATCTTTCATTTTTATAGCTTAGCTTGCATTTCCATTTCTAGCATAGTTGCATTGCATTTGCATTTCCATTTGATTCTTGGAGATATTGGCATTCTTTCCCTTGTCTTCATTTGAATCTCCCATTGCATGGTTTAATAGCAAGGTTATTGGTTTGATAGCTCTAGCTGAGAGCATTCTTAACACCCTTGCTCTCCATGCCTAGGGAGCTCTAAATCGATTTCTCAAGGTTTCCAATCCATGGATTCTCTTGGAAGTAATGATTTAGAGAAGTGCACATCTTAGTGTGTACAAACCTATGTGATATCATACCTATGGATGCATGTCATATGTTGTTAGGTAGGCCATGGGAATTTGACAGGCATGTTGTATATGATGGTCATACAAATACCTATTCCTTGATAAAGGACAAATTGCAACATAAGATAAATCCATTGAAGGACATACAAGAAAAGGTATATAGTAATGCAAGAATAAGTTTTTTTGATGGAAAAAAATTTCTAGAGGGTATGAGGCATGAGAATATGTGTTTTTCTTTAATTCCAAAAGCTAGTAAAGAGGAAGTAGAAGATATACCGGCATAAGTTGCAGATTTTTTGAATGAGTTTTAAGATATTGTATTCAATAATGTGTCTGATGGATTACCACCTTTAAGGAAGATCAGTCCTAAGATGGACTTGATTCTAGGAGCTAGTTTCCCAAATAAGGAAGCACACAGAATGACACCAATAGAAAGTGAAGAGTTGAAAAAACAAGTACAAGAGTTGTTGTAGACTGGGTTTATTTGAGAGAGTTCGAGTCCATGTGTTGTTCCAGTAGTATAATAACCAAACAAGAATGGAGAATGGAGGATGTGTATAGATTCTAGGGCTATCAAAAAGATCATGATCAAGTACAAGTTTCTATTTCCATGGATGGATGATATTATGGACTGTTTGAGTGGAGTTATGTATTTCTCAAAGATAGATATGAATAGTAGATATGATTAGATTTAAATAAGAGAAGGAGATGAATGGAAGAATGCCTTCAATAAAAAGGAAGGGTTTTGTGAGTGGTTAGTCATGCCTTTTTGGCTAACCAATGTACCAAAAATGTTTATGCGGCTCATGAATAAGGTTCTGAAATAATTTTGCGTAAGTTTGTCATTGTTTACCTAGATGATATTTTAATCTTTAGTAAGACATTGGAGGAGTATAAAATTCAAATTCATAGGGTGTTTGAGAAGTTAAGGGAAGAGAATTTGTTGATTAATTTTAAGAAGTGCAGTTTTGTGAAGGAGTTAGTGTATTTGGGATTTGTAGTTTCAGTAGAAGGTCTAAAAATGGACCCAAAGAAAGTGAATGCTATCTAGAATGGCCTACTCCAAGAAGTGCTACTGAGATAAGATATTTTCATGGTTTGGATAGATTTTATAGAAATTTTATCAAGAGTTTTAGCAGTATTTGTGGACCCTTGACTAAAATAATGAGAGGGGATAGGAAATAGTTTAAGTGGACTACTGGGGAAGATAAGAGTTTTCAACTGTTGAAACAAAAAGTTATAGAACAACCTATTTTACAACTTCCATATTTTAATAAGGTGTTTCAAGTAGACTCTGATGCTAGTGGTATTACAATAGGAGCTATTTTGAGCCAAGAAGGTAAACATGTTTCTCATTTTAGTGAGAAGTTAAATGATGCCAAGAGGAAATATTCTATTTATCAATAGGAATTTTATGCTATACTTTAGGCATTGAAAAAGTGGAGACACTATCTTCTTCCTAAGGATTTTTTTTGTATACTTATCATCAAGCTTTGCAATAATTAAACAGTCAAGGAAAATTGAAATAAAGCCATTTGACATGGGTTGAGATTTTGTAGAGTTACACATTTGTTTTGAAACATAGAAGTGAAAAGTCTAATAGGGTTTCAAATGCTCTTAGTAGGAGACAAATTTTACTGACAGAGATGCAGATTGAGGTGGTTGGGTTCAAGGAACTCAAAATTTTGTATCCAAGGGATCCTAATTTTGGTGAAGCTTGGAAAGCTTATACAAAACCTGTTAATCTAGACAGAACGAAGTGGTTGGATTTCCTCATCTACAATGTTATGTTATTCAAAGGGCCTCAGTTGTGCATTCCACAAAGTTCTATGTGGGAGAATCTCATCAAGGAGAAGTATAACAGAGGATTGGCTAGACATTTTGGTCGAGTTAAAACCAATTCTATTATGAGTGAGAATTATTATGCACCATAGATACAACAAGATGTCAAGAAATTTGTACAAAGTTGTGGAGTATGCCAAATGTAAAAAGGAGGAAAGTAGAATATAGGGTTGTATCATCCATTACTTGTACTAGAGAATCCATCAGAGGATATTGGTATGGAATTTTTTCTTGGTTTACCAAGGACTCAATGGGGGCATGATTCAATTTTTGTGGTGGTTGAAATTTTTTCAAAGATGACACATTTCATTCCCAACAAGAAGACCAATGATGTTGTTCATATGGCAGAATTGTTTTTCAAAGAGGTGGTGAGACTACATGGTCTTCCAAAGAGTATAGTTTCAGATTGAGACACTAAGTTTGTTTGATATTTTTGGTGCACATTGTCGAATAAGTTAAAGATAGATTTGAAATTTAGCTCATCACATCATCCAAAAAATGATGAGAAAACAAAGGTGGTGAATAGAAGTTTGCTGAATTTTTTGAGATGTTTGGTTGGAGATAAGCCAATAGGATGGGATTTGATTTTACCATAAGAAGAATTTTCATACAATAATTCTATCAAAAGGAGCATTGGTAAATCACCATTCCAGATTGTATATGGAAGTAGTCCTAGAAATCCTTTTGAGTTAAGGAAGATAGACCAAGGAGATTGGTGCAGGAGCACCTACTCTACTTTCAAAAAGAACTCCTATGGAACCTAGGATTTCACACTAAGGTCCTTAGAGGCCTCTACTCATGCTTAGAATAGGGGTTAAGTATTGGATCTCTTTCTAAGGCCATAGTTCCAAGATTGGCATTTTATGAGCCCTTGGTCTAACTAGTGGTCATTAATGATCCAACACCCTAGTCATAGGTAATCTTGTGTTTTATATGTTTGGATCCATTAGGGATCATCAAAATAAGGTTAGGGACAAGTTTGGTATTTAGATTTGCAAGATAACAAAATACGTAAAAGTTGCTCTAAAAATTGTCAAGCAACTTTCGAACAAGTTGTCAAAACTTGTAATTACCTCTCCCAAATGGATAGTTGGTTCAAACCACTTGTGTAACCATTGGTATTTCATACATAATCCCTTATAGGTGGGTGGTAGGCTAAGAAGATGTAATTTGGCAATTAATCAATAAAATCTCAACCATTTCCATATAATCCTTGAGAACAGTGCCCTGGTACGGATGAGTACAGACCTATGTGCATGAGTTTTTGAGTTTAATAGTTTGTGTGTCCAATCCACTTTCAGATTTAATTGGTTTCAGTATTTAACTTTTCCTAGATAAGAAATTATCAAAGTTTTTGTGTGCTTGCTCAGATTGAGGGTTTTTATAGTTGGTTTCGGATAGGGCTTGCTCTTTTGACCCAATTCCACCATGGGAATCTGATGCCCCTTGGTGGAATTCAAAATTTGTTTATTTTCTTTTAGAAAATGTAGGTTAGAGGTGGAGTGTTGTAGGAAGGTGTGTTTGCCACAAAGTCCTAGGTGTACAGGCCCATATATGCACCTACCAGTGACTTAGGACAGTCATGATAAAATCCGATTGGGGATTCATCAAGATCCAAAATTTATGATTTGGAGCCCTTATACATACCCTCAAAGGATCCCATCATCAATCTTATCATTGGCTTGGAGGAAGAAGCACTTGTAGTGAAAACTAGACCTAATTAGGCTTATTAGCCCTGTCCCAAATTTGGCTATATCAGTAACCTCCTTTTGGTTTCAAGTCTTGGTGCTTGGTTATGTTCCATAAGCCCCAAAAGGGTATTGGGATCCTCAACCTAATCTACACTTTGTTTGGAAGGATTTTGAACTAGGTTCAAAATACTAGTTTCAAAAGGCTACAAGCCTAGAATTGGTGTTGTGAAGCAACTTGGTATTATGAGTTTCCCATTGGTGAAAGAACCATTGGAACTATCAAAATAGGACCTAAATAGGCTAGAGAAATGTTTTTAGGCCACCATTGGTTTTAATATCCATTTCATGGGGTTTGAGTACTTATTTTCCTAAGGAGACCTCTTGGTGAACTCTTGGTTTTGGGTGCTTAGGACTTTGGCAAGCCTAGTGATTAGGTTATATTGCATTGTAGGGTTGTGATAACCTTCTCCAAGTCCTTTTTTCATACCTATGATAGGTACTTAGCACTTGAACCCTTCACCTTGGGTGTTGAGGGATTGAAACCTTTCCATTTAACACTGTTTGAAGGCTTCTACTGACCACTACTGCATCAAGTGGTATCAGAGCTATGTCTAATCCTAAGAATGAGGAGATACCTACAAGGGTCACATATAGAAAATTGGAAAAGATGGTAAGAGAGAAAAAGGCTGCAAATAAAGCCTTAACTAAGAGGCTTCAAGAACTTGAGAAGAAGCTTGATGACAAGGACAAAGATGAGTCTGAAAATGAAGAAGGGAGTGAAGAAGAGGAGGATGATGCTGCTCAACATATCCCTATAGACCAAAGACCTTTCATAGATGCCTTGGAATCCATGGGAAGGAGAACCATGGAGGAGAAGATAGATTTTCTAGTTTGCAATGGCAAGATGAATGTTGATCTAGCCTTGGATTGGATAGAGGCTTTGACGACATTCTTTGAATGTGAAGACATCCCTAAAAATAAAAGGGTAAAGGTCACAAGATCCAAGTTGAAGGGAGCAGCCCTAACTTGGTGGAACTTCATCCAAATAGAGAGGGTGAAGAATGGGAAGAATATGATCAATTCATGGAATATAATAATAGAATTGATCAAAGAGACATATGTACCTAAGGACTATTGGGTATAACTCCATAGGAGGAAGAAAAGTCTAAAACAAAAGGACATGGATGTAGCTTCATACACCGAGGAGTTCTTAAAATTGTGCATGAAAACCAATATGGCTGAAGATGAGGAAGAGAAGCTAGCAAGGTACATGAATGGCTTGAAAGTATCCATTCAAGAAGAGTTAAGTCTACACTACCCCACCACAATCAATAGGTGCTATCAAATGGCACTTAAGGTAGAGGAAAAATGGAAGAGGAAGAAGGATTTTGGCAAAGGAAAGAGTAATGATAGTGGGAAGAATTTTAGAGGTAAAAAAAACTCTTGGAACAAGGGACAAAGTAGTGGCAGTAGCAGCAAGACTCCTGACCAAGGAGATAAGGAAAATAGTGACTCTAATTCAAGAGGAAACTATAGAGGAAGAAGACCTTTCAATAGGGGAAGGAAAAATTTAGGAAGAGGTAATGGACCATTGAAGTGTTTCTATTGCAACCAAATGGGACATCATGTAAGAAGATGCCCTGAGAAGAGGAACAATAATAACCAAGGTGAGAGGAGAGCACAACTCATCCAAGAAGATAAGTAAGAAGACAATGCTGATGCTAGAGACTTGGAACCAAAAGAAGGAGTATGTCTAATGATGAGGTAGGTCTTCCTTCAAGTACCACAAACCCAAGAGCCTCCACAAAGAAAGAATCTCTTTAGGACAAGATCAAATGTCATGGAAAGGTATGCAATTTTCTTATAGATTCTGGTTCAACTAAACATCTTGTATCTTGTGAAATGGTTGAGAAGTTAAACCTCCCTAAGAAGCCACACCCTTGCCCCTATCATGTTTCATGGTTAACCAAAGGCCAACAAACTCTAGTAACAGAATAAGCATGGATAGAGTTTTCAATTGTAGATTTTAAAGACAAGGTTCTTTGTGATGTAGTTGAGATGGATGCCTCACATATTCTTCTAGGTAGGCCTTGGCAATTTGATGTTGATGCCATACACCACTGTAGGAAAAAAACCTACTCCATCACCAAATATGGGAAGACCTTCACCATGAAGCCCCTGCCGGATAACAAATATGAAAAAGAACCCATGGCGATTATCATGGGGGAAAAGGAGATGTTGAAAACCTTGAAGGAGTTTGATATTGAACCATTTGTCTTGATCTCAAAACCCAAAGATAACATCAAGTTTGATAAAAAAGAGCCCATACCCAATGAAGTCATAAAACTACTGCAAAAGTATAAGGATGTCACTATTAGTGACCTACCCACTAGCCTCCCTCCCATTAGGGACATTAGTCATCAAATAGACCTCATACTAGGCTCATCCTTTCCTAATAAGGAACCATACAAAATGACACCATTGCAGCATGCAAAGATTGCAAGATAGGTCACTGAATTGTTGGAAAGGGGACTCATCCAAAAGAGTCTTAGTACTTGTGTTGTACCCTTAGTTTTGGCCCCTAAAAAGGATGGAACATGGAGGTTATGCACTAATAGTAGGGCCCTAAAACAAATCACAATAAGGTACAGATTTCCCATGCCAAGGATTGAGGACCTATTGGATCAACTAGCAGGTACTTGCTACTTCACCAAGATAGACTTAAAGTCTAGTTACCATAAAATTAGAATCAAGCCTGGAGATGAATGGAAAATAGCATTCAAGACTACTAAAGGTTTTTTTGAATGGTTAGTAATGCTCTTTGGTTTAAGCAATGCCCCTAGCACTTTTATGAGGCTTATGAATGAGATATTCATAGATTTTATTAGAAAATTTGTTGTTGTTTACCTTGATGACATACTAATATTTAGTAATAGAAAGGAAGACCACCTTGGTCATGTGGAATAGGTAGTAAGAAGACTCCATCAGCACAAGTTGGTAATCAACTTGGGAAAGTGCATGTTTATGAGGAAGGAACTTGTGTTCCTAGGTTTTGTGATCACACAAGGTACCCTCAAGATGGATCCTGAGAAGGTAGATGCAATCATTAATTGGCCTCCACAAAAGAATCAAGGTGATGTAAGAAGCTTCCATGGGCTTGCAATATTCTATAGGAAGTTCATAAAAAATTTTAGTCATGTGTGTGCACCAATGCTTGAAACAATCAAAGGTGGAAAGAAGACTAATTTTCCATGGACAAAGGAAGCCAATGATGCATTCCAATACTTGAAGAATAGAGTCTCCCAATACCCTATCTTGGTCCTCCCTAATTTTAATAAATTCTTCACTGTGGAAATAGATGTAAGCAATTTGGCTATAGGTGTTGTCCTAACCCAAGAAGGCAAGGCAGTTGCTTTCTTTTCAAAGAAATAGAATGAGGCCAAAAGGAAGTACTCTACTTATGACCTTGAGCTCTATGAAATGGTCCAAGCCCTCAAGAAATGGAGGCACTATTTGATCCCAAAAGAGTTTTTAGTCTACACTGACAACCATGCATTAAGCTTCCTCAATTCACAAGAAAAACTTATAGTCAGGCATCTCAAATGGGTAGAGCAATTGTAGGCCTATACCTTCAACATTAAGCATAAAAAGGGTGTACAAAACAAATTTGCTGATGCCCTTAGCAGGAGGATTGGTCTGATTGAAGAAGTGCAACTACAAAGTGTGGGGATTGAGTCCCTCAAACACTTGTACCCAGATGACCCTAATTTTTTAGAGATATATCAGATTTGTATAAAAATGGAAGGCGGATATCACACTGATTTTTCTAAATATCTGATTCAGAATGGGCTTCTATTCAAGGGAGCACAATTATGCATACCAAAGTGTTCAATAAGAGAAAACATAATCAGATAAAATCATTGTGGTGGCCTAGGAGGTCACTTTGGCATTGACAAGACATCAGATATGGTGAAGAGGAGCTATTTTTGGCCCAAGTTGAACAATGAAGTTAAGAATTTTATTGAGTCTTATACTATTTTCCAACAAGCTAAAGGGATGACAACAAATCAAGGGCTCTACCAACCCTTACCAATCCCTTCAAGGCCTTGGGAATCCATCTCAATGGATTTTTTCATGGGACTACCTAAAACCAAGCAAGGATTTGATAGTGTGTTTGTCATAGTGGATAGGTTTAGAAAAATGGCCCACTTTGTGCCATGCAAGAGCACAAATGATGCATCTCATATAGCCAATCTCTTCTTCAAGGAAGTAGTAAGAATTCATGGCTTACCTCAAACAATTGTATCAGATAGAGATGTAAAGTTTCAAGGGCACTTTTGGAGGACACTCTTCAAGACGTTGGGTACAAATCTCACCTATAGCTCTGCCTATCACCCACAAATAGATGGGTAGATTGAGGTAGCAAACAGGTCCCTAGGAAATCTTTTAAGATGTCTAACCAAGCAATACTCACAAAGTTGGGATACCATCCTACCCCAAGTAGAGTTTTCCTTCAATGATTCTATAAATAGGTCAACCGATACAACTCCTTTCCAAGTAGTGTATGGATTACACCCCAAGGGACCATTGGATCTGATGGAACTCCTATCTAATTTCAAAATTAGTGCTAAAGGCCAAGAACTGGTAGAGCTCATATCAAAGGTACAATAGCAAGTAAAACAAACATTGCAAAAGTCTAGTTTGAAGTACAAAGAAAATGTTGACAAGAGAAGGAGAGAGGTTCACTTCAATGTAGGACACAGGGTTTGGGCATTCCTAAGGAAGGAGAGAATACCTAAGGGTAGATACTCCAAACTACAAATGAAGAAAGTAGGCCCCTATAGCATACTTAACAGAATAGGTGAGAATGCCTATGAGATATCCCTTCTTGAAACTTTGTAGATCTCTCTAATCTTCAATATTGTAGACCTCACACCATATAAAGCTACAATAGGTCCAATGAATGAGCAGGGTGAGGACACAAACATTGAGGATGAAGACTATGTTACTGATCTTCCACATAGAAAACTAGTGGAGATTGAAGCAATTTTGCACTCCAAGCTATTAAAATAGACCAGATCTAAGAAGTACATGTAGTACTTAGTTAAATGGAAGGAACTTCCCAGCATTGATGCTACATGGCTGACCGAAGATCAAGTCAAGCAACATGGGACTTCGGTGGAGTAGTTATCCTCAAGTAGGGAATTGAGTTTTAAAAATCAAGGGGATTATGGTGCAAGAGCACCTACTCTACATTCAAAAAGCACTCCTATGGAACCTAGGATTTCACACTAAGGTCCTTAGAGGCCTCTACTCATGCTTAGAATAGGGGTTAAGTATTGGATCTCTTTGTAAGGCCATAGTTCCAAGATTGGCATTTTATGAGCCCTTGGTCTAACTAGTGGTCATTAATGATCCAACACCCTAGTCATAGGTAATATTGTGTTTTCTATGTTTGGATCCATTAGGGATCATCAAAATAAGGTTAGGGCCAAGTTTGGTCTTTAGATTTGCAAGATAACAAAATAGGCAAAAGTTGCTCTAAAAGTTGTCAAGCAACTTTCGAACAACTTTCTAAAAGTTGTCAAAACTTGTAATTACCTCTCCCAAATGGATAGTTGGTTCAAAACACTTGTGTAACCATTGGGAGTGCCTACATAAGCCCTTATAGGTGGGTGGTAGGCTAAGAAGATGTAGTTTGGAAATTAATCAATAAAATCTCAACAATTTCCTTGCAATCCTTGAGAATAGTGCCCTGGTATGGATAGGTACAAACCTGTGTGCATGATTTTTTGAGTTTAATAGTTTGTGTGCCCAATCCACTTTTAGATGCAATTGGTTTTAGGATTTAACTCATCCTAGATCAGAAGTTACCAAATTTTTTGTGTGCTTGCCCGGATTAAGGGTTTTTATAGTAGGTTTCCGATAGGGCTTGCTCTTTTGACCCAATTCCACCATGGGAATCTGATGCCCCTCGGTGGAATTCAAAATTTGTTTATGTGCTTTCATAAAATGTAGGTTAGAGGTGGAGTGTTGTAGGAAGGTGTGTTTGCCACAAAGCCCTAGGTGTACAGGCCCATATGTGCACCTACCAGTGACTTAGGATAGTCATGATAAAATCCAATTGGGGATTCATCAAGATCCAAAATTTATTATTTGGAGCCCTTATACATACCCTCAAAGGATCCCATCATCAATATTAGCATTGTCTTGGAGGAAGAGGCACTTGTAGTGAAAACCAGACCTAATTAGGCCTATTAGCCCTGTACCAAATTTTGCTAAATCAGTAACCTCCTTTTGGTTTCAAGTTCTAGTGCTTGGGTATGTTCCATAAGCCCCAAAAGGGTATCAAGATCCTCAACCTGATCTACACTTTGTTTGGAATGATTTTGAACTAGGTTCAAAATACTAGTTTCAAAAGGCTATAAGCCTAGAATTGGTGTTGTGAAGCAACTTGGTATTATGAGTTTCCCATTGGTGAAAGAACCATTAGAACTATCAAAATAGTACCTAAATAGGCTAGAGAAGTGTTTTTAGGCCACCCTTGGTCTTAATATCAATTTCATGGGGTTTGAGTACTTATTTTCCTAAGGAGACCTCTTGGTGAACTCTTGGTTTTGGGTGCTTAGGACTTTGGCAAGCCTAGTGATTAGGTTATATTACACTGTAGGGTTGTGATAACCTTCTCCAAGTCCTTTCTTCATACCTATGATAGTTACTTAGCACTGTTGGAAACAATTGTCTGAAGGAAATTGCTACTCAATTATGTATTGTCTTTGATGTCACACTATGTCATAGTCCGCAGCAATCAGCCTCTACCGAGCTCAGTTGGTCTACCAGTCAGCAATATTTAGTGTTTACCGAGTTCACTCGGTTGCCGAAGAAAAGATAGTGTTTACCGAGTTCACTCGGTTGCCGAAGAAAAGATAGTGTTTACCGAGTTCACTCGGTTGCCGAAGAAAAGATAGTGTTTACCGAGTTCACTCGGTTGCCAAAGAAAAGATAGTGTTTACCGAGTTCCCTCGGTCACCGAAAGATTATAGAAAGATATGATCACCGAGCACTGTCGGCCCTTGAAGGATTTTTGCAAATAGAGTTTACTTAATTCAGCCGACTATTATACTAAATAATGTCGATTTGACTAATCCAAAATCATATAAATAAAAGGTCAAAAGTGAAAAGTAAATAACAATATAGCAGAAGATTTACAGAAGAAAAGAAGGAAAGGTATATGCGAACTTGTGAAGGATGTTCAGATATCCTTGAGGAGCAGCAGAGATTTATTTGATCAGAAAGGATCAGAATTATGCAGAACAGAGATCTGTAATCAGCAAGACAGTTGCATTATTATACACGTCACTTTTTCATTGTTACCTTCTTATCATTGTAACAGTGAATTCTAAATCTCTTAACCGAGTTGGTTTAACAGCCATAATATAAATCCTCTAACAAGGTGACAATTCCATTGAATTGTTTTCAAGACCTCTTACCAGGCCACTCCTAGCAGGGTGTTTTAAATCCTCTAACAAGGTCACACCTAACAGTGTGTTTTGTAACCTTTCACCGGGTTGGCTTCTAACCGGGCATCACTTCAGAAAAGTGAAAATCAGTATCTAGATACATTGGTGGTTTTTCCCATATTGGGTTTCCACGTTAAATCTTGTGTCTCTTGTGTTCTTAATTGCTTTCACAATCATATACATGTTTTGATGAATATCTAAAGATAATATTGACAATACTTTCTGCATCTTCAAGGTTACTGTAATCTATTTACCGAGTGCTAAAACAAATAACAGTGTTAAGATATCCTAAGGGATCTGCAAAGAATTAATAATCAAGATTTATGGTTGTCTGATTCACCCCCCCCCCCTCTCAGTCACTTCATCCATATTCCATCAAGCACTTGACCCCTTCACCTTGGGTGTTGAGGGATTGAAACCTTGTCATTTACCACTATTTGAAGGCTTCCGCTGACCACTGTTGGATCAAAGAGATAAGTAGTGTTGAAGCTAAGGATTTTGCAAAAAATTTGAAGAACATCCATAGGGAGATGAGGAAGTTCATTACCAAGATGAATACATAATACAAGGCTAAGGAAGATGGAAAAAGGGGGCATAAGGAATTTTAGGTTGGGGATGAAGTCATGGCTCATTTGCGAAAGGAGAAATTTCAAGTAGGTACATATAACAAGTATAAAATGAAGAAGTTTTGGCCATGTAAGATACTTAAGAAGAATGATCTAGGAAATGCCTATGATGTAGAATTTCCAACAAAGATGAATATTTCACCAGTATTTAACATTTTAGATCTAACAGAATATCATGAAGGGGTTGTTTAAGATGTGATCACATAAGCAAAATGGAGTATTCCAACAACTACTTCAGCTACCAAGGAGATTAAAGATATACTAGTTAGTCATGTTGGTAGAAGCATAAGGAACATGACATATGAAGAAATTTTATAAATAGGGAATACTGAGAGGAGGGGTTGAATTAGTATTCTACAAACTTTATCTTTTTCCCAATTATGGATATAACAGATTATCTGTATACATGCATAACATAAGAAGCTAAACAACATGCATAGCAATAAAACTAAAGAACTCATAACACATTATTTATTCTCAAGGAAACCCTGGCCAAGGGAAAACCCCGGTGGGGATGGTACCTACAAAGATCCACTAATCAAAAGTATCTTGTTAAGGATGTTGATCCTATTAGGAGTCTATTACAAGCATATAGTGTATCAGTCCTGATTAAGGGACTATAGGCCTTGTTAGAAGCCTCAACCCTGTTAGGAGTTGGTAGTACAAAATATGATTACTAGATGAGCCCACTACCCAAAAAAGTAATGTACAATATACATTGATTACAAAAATAGGTTAAGGTACATAAACCTATACTACTTGCATCAATATCTCTCCACTGCTCTTTCACTATCACTATTACATATGCATCATATATTTCACATCATATCACTTGTCCACACTATTGTCCTCTTAAAATTATAATTACATTTAAATTAATACCAATAAATTTATCCTAGGGTTAACCTCTTGGATGTCATCCCTTTATATTTTTAAGTCATTATTTTGATAAACAAAATAATCCCTTAACTCTTTACTAGTTCTGTCTTCATATTCTGTCATGTCGACTTGACACTGTCTTCGGTAAAACTATCATAACTCCTTCTGTACATTTTTTACTAACTTGCACTCTGATATGGGTGTTTAATAGACATCATAGAGTCTATGTTCAAGTTTGAAAGCACTGAACTTACTCCAATCAACATCGCAAACAAAAATTGTTTCCAGGTTCATCGGTAAAAATATTGTCTCACATTTAGACAAATTTGCAATGTGCTCTATCATATTTTCTCTCTAACCTATGCGATCTTCATGTGGATCATATGTTGCCATAATGACAACATCTATGTAATCAACTCAGCCAAATTGTCAACAAGAATATCTAGTCAAATGGAAAGGACCACTTGGAGAAAATTCATCATGGCTCACAAGGAAGGAGGTTAACTATCTTGGTCAACCCACAAGCCAAGAATCATCTACAAGAAATACACCTTTAACAAAGAAAGATCAACCAACATGATTTACTAACCATAACCCTAATTTTTTATTTCTTTTGCAAAATGATATGTTATAAAAGAGAGAATGAGTACTTATGAAAGGATGAATGAAACCTTAAATGAAAACCCTAATGCAATAATATATTAGCATAATGCACCAAGTCTCACAATCATAATGAACGAGACACCTAAAGCTATTATTATCTTGTAATTTAATAAAGTTTAAAAGAACCTTAATTTAGCTTAAGTGAATGAAGTAATTATAGGACCTAATTAATTTACTAATTAGATATTTTCATTATTACTATATTAGATTGTATTGTGGAATTGGATGGATTTGATAATAAAATAGCCAAGATTCACAACAAAATAGATAACATGGAGGATGTCATTTTTAAAATGATAAATCCTAATGATGACATTATAATACACTCTATTACAAGTGTATTGTGTTGGAAATCTAATATGGGAAAGTGAGATACTGAGAGGAGGGGAGTGAATCAAATATCTCCATTAATTCACCTCTTTAAACTAATTCCACATGCATATCATAAATATGAATTTCAATACTAAAATTGATCTAACATTATAACTTCATCCATAAAATGAAATATATAACACATAAATTTTGGTTACCTAGAAACCCTTGAAAGGTAAAACTAGGGTGGGGATGACACCCACAAATCTTCACTATTGTAGTATTAAAGTATGCCTGTTAGGGCTACAAAGTTTGATAAATTCATATGATCTACCCTATGAGGGCTCTACCATGTTAAGATCTTACAAACTTATACAATCTACCTTGATTAAATGATTTGAAACTTACAGCTAAGTAAGTACTCGATTAACATATTTATAAATGCCTGTGAGGACCACTCTCTTAAGAGATTTACCCTGATTCACCTACTAGGATGTATCAGTACCTAATCCTTTGGTTTGTATTAAAAATTATGATAAAATATATTTCCTTCCAATACTTTTTTGATCTCCAAAATCAAATGTAGCTCTGTTATTTCCTTCACTACTCTGCTCGGTCAATCTACCTAGTATCTTCTTATATCAATCAAAACACTATCCTATTTTACATACATGAGATTTCTTGTGATCTACTTACTTGCATACATGCATAATTACTATGTTTAGGTTTTAGATCTCATCTTATATAAACATGTGATCAATCTTCTAGATTAAGATCAATGATCTAGATTCATTACTTATGTCACTTAAGCATTCCCTTTTTTTTTGATAGGTTATATGAATCACATAGGGATTGAAAATAATAATTACAAAACATAATCATTTCCCTGTTTAACTAAAAAATCCTTAAGTCACACATAGAATTTGGTCACAACTATTTACCTTCATGTTTGTACCATAACAAAAACATATGTCAAAACTAGCTTGCTCAGCATATGAAGTCTTTGATGCCTGGCATTTACTATTCTTCATATACTAGTGCTTAGAACTAATTATTCTATACATCTCAGCATAAACTGTTCGACGAAAAATGAAGTACTCGGTGATCTCTGACTTTCTCAGTAGTAACTAATGCTTGGTAAATATACAAGTTTATATATGAATCAAACTAAATAAGATGGCTCAGTCGTAGTGATGACTGACCAATACTGCCTAGAAAATGACTAAATGTTAGACACTAATAGACAAAAAAACTTAGAGATCAACAATATCCCCCTTTGACATTAGTGGAAAAAATACTTTGTCATGACTTTTACATTACAAATAGTACTTAGTAGTTTAATGATTACTCTGTTAGGAATGAATGCTATATATTTGGCAAATATTCTGTAGCAGTTGTTGTTGCATTCATGACTATGATTATCATTAATGTCAACACAGTGATTTACCAAAGACTTGCAGAGAAGCATACAGAGTTTGGATTAGCGCACGTGGGTTATTGTAGTTGGAGCTATGTGATGTTGAGATTATACTCTTTGATATGTCATATGTCTATGGTTAAGAGTAAAGATAGTAATTCATTGATTCATGGAAGTTATGATCATTTTGGTGGAAGCAGTATTCAGACAGTGTTCCTAAGTAGCGGTTTGTGGAAATCGGATGATATCTCCTAATCAGGATGGAATCTAGTTTTGCATAGTTAAAGGGAAGTTGGAGACATATTGATAGTGATGTGGATGATAGTGAAAACTTTTAAGTCACATGAGTGAATATTTATTGTATTTGGAAGCTGACAGTTTTGTGAAATTTTAGTGTAGTGTGTGGAAACTTTTATTTTGTAATTGTATACCAGCTCATTTATAATTATTTAAGTGTGGTATAAAGGAAGGAATGTATTTCCTTGTTTTATGTAGTTTTAATGTGAAAAGTGTGAAATTATGATATGGTAGTAGTAGTTGTGATGCTGTATGCATGAAGTGAAGAAAATTGCTGAGTATGAAAGTGAATTTGTGAAGGAAGACATGCAAAGTACAGAGATCTGAAATTGAGATCTAGTGTAACAGTGAGTGTAGTTTGGCATAGTTAGAGAAGAGGTAACATATTATTCTATTGAGTAATGTAAAGATTATTTGGACAGTGTGTTTAGTGATCTTACCCTGAAGCTATTTGGGTAGTGGGTCCTTCTATCTTCCATAACTCTTAACTGAGTTAGAATCTTTTAACAGGGATTCAAAATCTCCTAACATGGATTCATATGTACTAAATGTATTTCATAAGACTCCTAATAGAGTCCATCCTCTCACAAGGAATATTGATATTAGTGCATCTTTTGTGGGCATCATTCCACTGGGGTTTACTCTTTGATCAAGAGGTTCCCTAGTCAACATATCTTGTGTTATTGTGTATGAATATCTTTCTATGGTTGGTAATTATATTTCTTATATAGTTTAAAGCTATTGAAGATATAAAAATTTATAATTATGTGATAACTGATTCACCCTCCCCCCCCCCTCTTAGTTATCTTGGTGGACTTTACTTTCTAACAATTGGTATCAGAGTGGCAAGTCCTTGGAAAAGAAGTTTAACAACTTAAGGAGATCCATGGAAAATTTCAAGAAAGAAAGCCCTAAGTTTGATGGAGTAAATTTTGATAGCTGGAAAGAAAAGATGAAGACACACCTATTATGTTTAAGACCAGGTTATTGGTTGATTACAAAGAATAATAAGACTATCATTGAAGAGGACAATCTTGAAACATGTACTGCCGAAGAGAGAGATCTATTCATGTGTAACATACTTGCAAGAGAAGCAGTTTTGATAGGACTTCCAGAGAACGAGTATAGCTAGGTAAAATATTTGAAAAAATCTCATGAAATTTGGAATGCTTTACACTCTACTTTTGAAGGTGATGAACATGCAAAAAGAGTTAGATTACATAATTGGATATGTGCATTTGAAGATATAAGAATGTTGGAAGATGAATCTATTAGAAGTTATATTGATAGAATGTCAGAGATCATTATAGGTATAAAATCTTATGGAGGAACAAAGATAAAGAATGAAGTGATATGGAAAATTCTGAGGACATTAAATCTTATATTTAAGCAGACAACACCGATGATTGAACAAGTGATACCTTGTACAACAAACTTTACAAGAGAAACTCTTCTTGGAAGATTGGAAGCAGTAGAAATGAACCTAAGATTATCAGGAGACTTACCTAGAATGGAGACAACATTCAGTGCTCTTAGTGTTCACCCTAATTTGTCAAGAAGCATCAGTGTGAATGGAGATTATGCTGGTAGTAGCAAATCTAGAAATGAAGAAGACAAGAAGATTGAAGAATGTATTTCCTTTCTTGTGAAAAGAGAATCAGATAATAAGAAAATATTTAAATGTTGGGCTTGTCAAGAATATGGTCATTTTGCATCTAAATGTCCTAAGAGAGTTAAAAAGTATAGAAGCAATTTCAAACCTAGAAGATCTAAGGAATGCTATTATGCTAATGATGAAGATCTTGAAGCTAGTATAAAAAGAACTTTAAGTGAAAGTGGTACTGAAAATAATGATGACATAGGATATGTAGCAATTAAAGAAGAAAATCTTGAAACTAATGTTAAGGAAGAAAAAGCCTTAGTTTCTCAAGTTGAAAAGAAAGCTGATTGGATTATAGATAGTGGTTTTTCACATCATATGACTGGAGACATGAAAAAGTTCATAAAGTTGAATGAATATGATGGAGGAGTTGTTAGAGTTGGAAATAATGCACCTTGTTTGATTAAAGGTATAGGACCTATTACTCTTGATGGAAAGACTAATACTGATGATGTTTATTTTGTGGATGGATTGAAACATAACCTTTTGAGTGTTGGATAGTTAGTTGATAAGGGATATCAATTTTGGTTTACTAAGAAAACTTGTGTGATAAAGGATAAAGATGGAAATCTGATTGGAACTAGATCTAGAACTAGAGGTAATGTATTTTAGTTGAATCCTACTAAGATGACATGTTTGATTACAAATATTGATGATAGTTGGTTATGGCATAGAATGTTTTTTCATATAAACTTTGATAACATTGTGAAATTAAGTACTACACTTGCAGTAAGAGATTCACCTAAAATTATGAAGCCTACTAACATGATTTGCAAAGAATGTGTAATGGCTAAATAGAAGAGAAGTTATTTTCCTAGTAAGAAGTTTACATCTACAAAGAAGCTGGAGATTGTTCATACAAATTTGAGCGGTCCTACTAGGACTAGAGGATTCTATGGAGAAGGGTATTTTATGATTCTTGTTGATGATTTTACAAGAATGATGTGGATTGCATTTCTTAAAGAAAAATTTGAAGCATTTGATAAGTTTAAAATTGTTATGAATAAAATTGAGAATGAATCTGGAATGAAGATTAAATGTTTGAGATTTGATAGAGGTGGAGAATTTACTTCTAGAGAGTTTAACAACTTTTGTGAAGAAAATGGCATTAAAAGATAGTATTTAGCCCCTAGAACACCTGAACAAAATGGAATTGTAGAAAGATGAAACATATCAGTGACTGAAGCAGTAAGAGCTATGTTGTTTGAAAATGATTTGGCAAAAATATTCTGGAGAGAAGCATTGAACACAGTAGTGTATACAATGAACAGAGTACAAATCAGAGAAGACATAGACAAGACACCTTATGAATTATGGTTTGGACATGCACCCTTAGTTAAGTATTTTAGAATTTTTGGAAGCAAATGTTATATAAAGAGAGATGATGATATTGGAAAGTTTGATCCTAGAAGTGATGAAGGTATATTTTGTAATACCCCTTTAACCCTAATATAAGTTTTATGTTTTTGAAAGAATTAAGATCTTTCGATGTTTTCTTACAGCTTAAGTTGTACATGATACTTGTTTGATCTATTCCTATAGTTGTTTATAATAATTTCATAAGCTAGTACTCAATGATTCTAATATCAGACATACTATCTAAATGTATCATTTTTGTATGTATTTATCTCTGTGTATGTATTGAGTACCTTCAAGACCTTTATGAATATAGTTAGGATGTTATATGGCATGTACTCGATAGATATATATATAAGTGGTTATTTATATTTTCTTCTATTAAGGTTACTTTGGATGATCCTAGCACATATTCCTTTCCAGATCTGTAGTTGAAGATTTCTTATTGGATATTTTAATATGTTGAGATGTACTTATGTATTTGTATTCATGTAATTTTTAATCTCCTAAAAGGAGTCTTGTAGTATTGATGCAATCTCAATTCAAAGCAATTCATAAGGGAATGGGTAGTTCTAGGTAAAAGAAAGGGAAAAGAATGTGGAACATTGGACATGTTACTAGCATTAAAAGAAAGTGTTTATGTTATTTATCCTATCCTCTTATGTTGTCCATGTGTAAAGGAAATAATCTTAAATAAAGTTATATATAATGATGTATCACAATAATAATGTATTCTCTCTTAATGAAAGAGTTCAAGGAAATTATTGAGAAATGATAGATTAGTGATTGGAATTATTAACAATGAATGGTTATGAAACAATGCAATAAAAGAGTAATTTGATTTTAATGTTAATACTTGGTTCATGTTAATGAAGTACCTAGGATGATGCCTACCTTAATGAATATTAATCTCTTACATAAATTATTAGAGAAAAGTGATATAAAGGATAGTAGATGTAGATGAAATCAATATGAATTTATGGAATGAGTTGGTAAAAGGAATAATGATGTTGGATGATTCACTTATGTTCAATAAAAGAAATAAGTTAGGGACATTTAACTTGATGCATTAAAATGAATGTAGATCTTTTAAGCTCATGATTCCATGAATATCTTATGCATGTAAATGGTTTATATGATGTTGCTTTAGTAGCGACGTTAGGGAACCCATGAGGACTTAAGTTGTATAAATATTACATTCAAGTAGTAGAAAATTATTTCTTCTTTTAGAACTATGAAGTGTAATGATGAATATTATTCTAGTTAAAATTGAAAAAAGAAATTTACTACTTGCATTTTATAGAGGTTTATGTCTTGTCCTCTTGGGTTTCCTAGCGGGGCGTTACATCTGGTATCAGAGCCCTAAGTTTATACACTGGGAACTCTAGGTCACATAGCTCACCTATGCATAACCTTGAGTATCTTAACTTTGTCTCTTTTTGGATTATGTTGTTATGCTAAAACTTGAATCTTAGGAAACAAAGGCTACCTTTCATGTTCTTATGTTGTATTGTCTTACAAGGGCACACCCATTCCTCTATGATTGAGTTATATTCTAACAATTACTTATGTTTTTGCATAATGAGATCAATGATGTGTTAAGTGAATGTTTCCTATAATATTAATGGAATGGTGAAGAATTCTTGAGACTTGTTTTTGTTTTCTTGAAAGGTACTGGTATCTCTAGAAGGATCAAAAGTTAAAGGATGCTAAATGTTTTGAATTTTAATTATGGTAGTAGATAATATTACCCCTTGATCATACGTATAATATAATGTTGTGCACTCTATCTTCTTACAAATACCTAGTTGAATTTTATCCTACTCAAGGTATCTTAGAAATAGATTTCTTTTGGATCTTTAAAGAATGAAATGATTGTGGTAGTACTTGATAGGAATGATAGGGAAATAATTAGATTACATGGCTAATAATATGTACCTAGGAAAGAAGTGAAAAAATAATAATAATAAATAAATAAATTAGGAACAAATAATTTACTATCATATGCATTTGTCTCTCTCTTTCTCTCTCCCCTCTTAAGAAATAAGTTTTGCATGACTAAAATTGTTTAGAAAAGGCAATAATATATCAGGAAAATTTATAAATACTCAATTAGGAAACCCTTGGGTGAAGGACCTATGTCCCCAAGATTTTATCATAGGCTATAATTCACATTTTCATTTAGGAAGAGGAATTTTTATCCCTATATTGGTAAGAAGTTATATCCTTTCTGCATATCTTATTAAATTGCACAAAAAGGATTTAAGATAACATAATCAAGAAATTCTAGGGAAGAGTATGTGCGATGATGGATTATCTGTACTAATGATGGAAGTTGTTTTTATTAAATATATGTCTTGCAAAATGCCTAGTGAATAGTTAGGATCCTAGATGGGTATTTTGGAAAAAAATTCATGTTTTGTATACATTGTGATCAACACCATAGTAGTAAGAAATTAACAACATTAAGTGATTGATCAACTATGAATAAGGAGTTGTTGTGGTAAATAAATGTTATAGAAATGTACCTTACTCAATTTCTACTTAGAACTGATGTTATCTCAAAATTTTAAAGTGTACGAGGGTAATGTTTCAAATAGGTAAAGGGTAGAAATTAAAGTTATGTATAGTAGTTAATGTTATGAATTTAGATGTTGTGGTTATGAAGATAGTAGTAGGACTCATATACTTCTTTCTCTCTTAATGGATCTATGATCGTTATGCAATAAAGAATTTGAAATAACTCTTAAGTAAATGCTATATGGAAACCTCCTCACATGCAAATTAGGGAAAAGTGCATATATAAATAGTAAGCTTTAAGAAGGGATCCCAAATTAATGAATAATGGTGCAATAAATTGTAAATTGTTTAGATCTCCTCTAGGGTGTGAATGTGTTTTTGGAAATCAAGCACTAGAACTATTATGAAAGATGACTTAGAATATGTGTGTCCTATGTCATTGGAATTCTACTTAAAGCTTTGATGGAAAGGAATATTTCTTATAAAACTATGTGTTAATGAAAATGGTAAGTTTCAAGTATCTAGATTGTTTTATTTTCATGATTACAAAAGTAAATAAAAATTATTTGATGTATTCCCTTCATGATCATAACAAATATAAATGTTATATACCTCTCTATGTTTGGTATTCATAGCTTGTAAGGAACATGAATTTTGGACCTTATTTGTAATAAGGTCTCATAGGTTGCATTATGTAGGGTTAGATTATGTCTCAAAAGGGAAAGTATATCATAAATTCTTTCTTTTTTTATACTAGTTACCATAGATAGGAACTTTGATATTGTGAAAGGAAGTGATAATCTCATTGGTAAAACATGCAATTTCATAATATATTGATATTAGTGAGTAAACATGAATACCTTAGAGTTTCGACTTGATAACAATAATTTTGATGTAATTTCAAGTATCTTGTTAACAAACTTACTGCATAAAGTGATAGAATCACATAGTTAATTCTTTTTAAAAGTCATTACTAATTGAATTGAGTTAATCTATACTAAAGTTGTAATAAGATAGGATTTACCAAAACTCTTGATAGGAGAAGTATGTGTGCAGTCATTAAATTAGGTTCTAGAATAGTAATATTACAATTCTGTTAGATAATGTGTGATATATAGTTCACCTTCCTAACTTCCACGAGTAAGTCGAATCTTAGTGGGGGAGGACGTAATACCCCTTTAACCCTAATATAAGTTTTGTGTTTTTGAAAGAATTAAGATCTTTCGATGTTTTCTGATAGCTTAATTTGTACATGATACTTGTTTGATCTATTCCTATAGTTGTTTATAATAATTTCATAAGCTAGTACTCAATGATTCTAATATCAGACATACTATCTAAAGGTATCATTTTTGTATGTATTTATCTTTGTGTATGTATTGGGTACCTTCAAGACCTTTATGAATATAGTTAGGATGTTATATGACATGTACTTGATAGATATATATATATATATATATAAGTGGTTATTTATATTTTCTTCTATTAAGGCTACTTTGGATGAATCTTGTATCTCACTTGATGATTTGATTATTTATTATTAGTATTGATAAGAGACTAACACAATGCTTGAGATTCTAACCTTCGTTATGATGATGCTACATGCTTTGAGTATATATATACATGATGTGTTTTCATGATTCAAGAAGAAGTCATAGTTACTCACATAGCTGAGGTCCACACAATGTATCGATCCCAATCATCTGTCTACAATGTTTTCTTTTATATGTATATTCGTGCATATGTATTTCTTCTTTGTGATGTAGGCTTGTAGGTACCGGGCATTGACTTCACCTGGCTTAACAGGTCTGAGTATGCCCTCAAATCCTTGATGGTTGTTGTTATGGAGATATTACTAAGGCCCCTACATGAGACTTTCTTTGTCATTATTCCAATTTGGGAATATTAGGGTTCCTTCTTTGTCAGTCAACCTTTGGGTCAAAAACCCAGATCCAACGCACCCAGTTGGGCATGGTTGTGGTTAGTGCCTTGTGGCCACTTGAATTCATTTGGTTGTATGATTTTTTTACTCATTTTATTTATTTCTCCTTTTTGGTATGATTCTTAGTTAATCTTTCTATGTTGTGTTTCAGGAGTTTGGCTTGACTTTCCTTGTTGACTTTGGTTGACCTTGTTTGATCTTATGGTTTTCTCGATATGTTTCATAGATGATTTGTATGGCCTCTTTGGATGATTAGATTTATTTTGAGGCATGTGATTTTATTCTACCTCAGTGTTATATCCTATAGAAATTATAAATAGGTAATAATATTGTGATCTATTATGTAACACCACAGAACTTAAACCATAGTCCACACACAAATAAGGAACTGAAATAAACCACAACAAATTTTTTTTTTTATTAAATTCCAATACAAGTTTCAACAATGTATCTCATTAGGAAGCTTTACAAATAAATACATATGTAACACTTCATCCAGTATCATGAATACATAAATTCAACACAAAGGTTGATCATTACAATTACAGTGTATTTCAATTTACATATGTAAAACAATCTATAAATCATTCCATGCTGCCTATCCACATCAGAATGACTCTTCAAATCTAGAATCTGCAAGACATTAACACATGCAAAAGAAATAGACAATAGGGCTCAGCATAAATACATATATCAGAAAACCTCCATGAGACACATGCCATTTCATTAGTACCATCATGAACATATAACTAAAAACCATAAGTTCATTTGAGCAAAACATCATTATCTCATCACAACAGTCACATGATAAAGTAGACATGAAAGCATGACAAAATAAACAACTCGCAGTCAGAATTTAGAAGGATGATGCACATACATACTGAGATGATTTAACACTGAAGGGTCATGATTTTGCACCCATGGTTGTGCCCATGATGAATCTTACAGTGCAAGGTAGTCTGTTATCCCATTAGTAAACATAACAACGCTCACAGCTAACTGTTAATCTGTTTAGTAACGTAACAGTACCTTATGCCCCATACTCCATTCTAGATCACACAAATTATAGACATAGGAAAGGCCAATTATCTTTTTAATATTAAACCCAACCCAATTAATTTTAAAGGTTATCACTTGTTCACTGAATTGGTTCTTCCAAATTCAGCCATCTCCATATGCGTTCATCTTCTGAATTCTTCACAAACACATGTTTAAAATAAAATTGACAAAAAAATTTCATGCAAACAAAATCAATCCATTAATCCACATGATTCAACTTTTTTGGTAGGGAATAGATCACAGATATAATACTATATCACAATTCCATCTCATAACTCTCATCCAACCTACTGTCACAAAAGTAGTGTTTAATACAAATCTCATTTGACAATATTAGCATTGTATTACAACTTACAGCACAAGAAATGAATCAGTGTATATATATATTTGAGTTATCTACGAGTTGAACATCAATAGGTTGTAAACTATTGTTCTGTGCTCACAGCACTAATAGGATACAATCCATCACTGTCAGACTAGTACCATAACTACATACATTATCCAAAATCACAAAGTATGTTTCAATGCAAGATTTCAACATAACATGAAATTGCATAAACAGTGATGTCCCCAACAAAATCAAATAACCAGTATTCTCAGAAATTAACATAATTCCAAATAGTACTTCAAATTAAACAGAGAATCCCATAACATTCTGTCTGAATTCAAAAACATGTTTTGGACTCTATGATATAACACACTTAAGCATTGTTGACGGTCTATGTTATTCTCGACTAAGAATAAACCCTTGCTGATTACAAGAATGTAGAAATTCAAGTGTTTATGTTTAATAATGGCCGAACCTCACTTTTCCATATTTAGGAAATGTAAATATATAAGCACTAAAATCTCCCCAAAGGAATGTAGAACTCAAAACATAACACTAATTATAGCAATGACAATAACACTGTTGAAATCGACAATGTTCCATCTTTTAAAACAAACGATCCTCTGTCCTCAATTTCCCATAAGAACAACTAAAAAAGTAAAACTAAAACTACAAAATAAGATTTAAAGCTCCAAGAAAGTTCAATCCCCCAAACAACTTGACAATCTATACTCCACAACATGAAGGAAACCCAGAATCCATTTCTACTCGAAATACTATGTCTTAACACATTTGCATAACCCGACCATGCTGTAAACATAACATACCAATACACTTAAGTATTCCATGGAAATGTAAGACTCGAAAACATGACTCTGTTCATAACAAAACTGACAATACCATAGTATTTGATAATATTTAATTCTTTTAAAACTAAACAACTTCCTCCTACTAGAATCCTCGGCCGAAACTATGACAGTGAATCCTCCATTCAAGATTTACTTAATACCGACAGTGGTCCAAGGACACAACATGCATTGGTTCAAAAAAATGAAAACTCTGTTCTTCCCCAAATCTGCCCATCACTACAGATCACTAATACTTTGCAAACCTGGCAACACCATTGTGAATGTACTAAAAAGAAATAGACATAACCGATACTACCCAGATGCTAAATACACAATCAGCAAATGTAAAGCTCAGTCTTCACCTATTTACCGATCATATGACCAAACAAAGTTACCCCAAAACAAAACAATGACAAATCAAACCCCAAATATAACATATCAAGCTACCCCGAATTTCCATCTTTTCAAATGTATACTAAAGCCAAACTTAACATTACTACAAACAAACATTTCTGCATTATTTTAATAACTCTTCACCCAAAAGAATGGTTTGAAGCCCGAATCAAATAAGAACCCCATTCCTACAAAACACATTATTATTATCTATATACTATAACACCAACAGATTTAAGCAAGAAACCATTATCAGACATTACAACGTAAAAGAAAGTGCATGGATCAAGAAAAGGGTTAGATGCTGGCCCTGACCTGCACAACCAATCTCTAAAACAAAAATCCAAGCTTTGACCACAACCGAAACCTCCAGACCAGCAGAAGATAGTACACCAGAAATAAAACTCAATGATACAACGTTGTCGCAGAGGTAAGGAAATGGTACTCGCAACCCCCAATAGACAACAGCCCAAAACTTCCTCGTGCTGGCCGAACTAGAAGCCATAAAAATAGCCAACATAACCATTGCAAGTGATAGAGAAGGAGAAACCCACTACATGCAACCATCCTCTGAAACCACAGCAACAATGGCGGAAAGGACTCAAGAAAGAAGATAAGCATCCATTAACTATTCCTTACCAGCCGTGACTGGTCTCCCACACTTGGCAAGCTGCGAGCCAAGTGAGGTACCAGCCCAAAGTCCAAGCTCACCAATGTACTAAACTTATGCATGCAAGTATTAACTCCCTCCAACAAGTGTCAAATGCCAACACCGCCTTAACACCTTACTAAACCCAAAGCTCGGTGGTGTTACCAAAACTAAACTATCGATGCTTTGATAAAATAGAACCATCACTTCTTCATTAACGCATCTTCCTCTATGAATAAAGTGTGGTTAATGAATAACCCAACACTTATTCATTCATATATGTACATAAGTGCGAATTAACATTCACACTTATGTGCATATATTATCATATGTAAAAATATAATCACACATTATTCATATAGGAACATGCCATAGTAACATATAACCTTCCCACTTAGCATGGTAGGTATATATATATATATATATATACATATATATATATATATACATATATATATATATATATATATATATATATATATATATATATATATATATATATATACATATATATATATATATATACATATATATATATATATATATATATATATACATATATATATATATATATATATGTATGTATATATATATGTATATATATATATATATATGTATATATATATATATATATATATGTATATATATATATATATGTATCTATATATATATATATGTAGATACATATATATATATATATATATATATATATATATATATATATATATATATATATATATATATATATATATATATATATATATATATATATATATATATATATATATATATGTATATATATATATATATTTATATATATATAGACATTTAAATGAAAATAGATTGCTAACTGAAAGCACTAACATGATAAAAGAAGTACATGTATCCACATAACCAGAGCTATATTAGTTCTAAATTCAAAGTCTAATGTTACACTAACAAACAAGTAAACTTATCAACATCGCCATAAAACTCCATATCACAATATCATAATAACTGAATTAGTGACAAAAGATTAAGTATGATCACACATGAATCCACTACTTACCACATACACATTATCGAACTCTGATTTTCTTTAACAGTCAAAAGCATTAACTGAAATTCTGTAAATCATTCCATAACAGTATTACTTTTCGCACGCACAATGATACAACAGAAATCCATCTCAATTTAAAAACCAAACATTCATTATGAATCTGCGATATAACCAAATCATAAAACTGAATCCTTATTGTAGTCAACTAACACACACACACACACACTCATACACTGCTAAAGATATTAAGAACAGAATCCAACAAAACACACTAACTAATAGAGTTAATCAACTATCCACAGAGTTTAAGTTCCCCAATCATAACTTAAAACAGATACAACATAAAAAGTACTACTACTAGGAACAGAATGAAACAGGGTCAGGCATGACATATTACTTCATAATCTTATAGATTATAGTGTTTGGTATTTGCCATGTATCTATATAAATATAAATATAAATATATATATAGAAATATATATATGGGTGCACACATATATGTATTTATATATATATAATTTATATGTGATTATATGTTAATTATTGTAGATATTGTTGATGGTGTATATTTTGGGATTAATGTAAAGTATAATATTATTAATAATTAAATATTAAATAATGTGAGGTATATTATTCTCAATTGTTAATTATTAATAATGTGGATAGGTTATATATATAGATATTGATGTAATTAATGATGGCATATGCATATATGTTAGGATAATATTACATATGTGTATGAATGAATACAAATAATCTTTTATTGTATATGTGAGTAATATAGTTTTATGATATTAAGTTATTTTATAATACCCTTTAGTTAAGAGTTAGTTGGGAGTTGGTAACTTTTCCTCTCAACCTTTGGAAATATATTTATATGCACTACTTTCTCATTTGAAGAGGGGGGGATTTTGGGGCTGAAGCATTGAGGAGAGGATGGCCTTAATTTTCATGGTGATTTTGGAGAGAAAACTTGGAGATGTGAGGGAGAGTTTGTAAGCATATGTCTTAAGAATTTTTGGTTATCTTTGCTTTTGGGAGAGACATTTTTGTGAGAATTTCAGTAGTTGAGAGAGGGATTATTTTCTGTGGAATTATTTCTTTCTTTCATGGAGATTTCTGAAAGTGGATAGGGTTTGAAGGATGCATCTCAAGTTTGGATTTGTCTTCTCTTTTGTTTCCTTCCTTCTTTGATTCAACCTTCGTAGGACATGAGGTATGGATTGAATATTTTAGTTACTTTATGTCTCTAATAGATTATGGATCTATTTATATATTATGATTATTTATTCTATCTTTAATTTTCATTTCTATGGTTATTTTAAAGTTTTGAATTTTTGTTTGTAAGAATTGGCATGTGTTTTCCTAGGGTTTTTAGTAACCCTTTTTGGAGATCTATTATTATAATAATTTAAATTGCATCTAGAGTTTTACAAAATTGATTTTCTGGAAGTAAAATTCATAGATATCAAATGGGTATCTCTTTGATTTTATTTTTAGGATCGAATTAATGCTTTATTTTTGACATTTTGGCAGACTATGCCTGTCCATTCTTGATTCTGAATTTTCTGTCAAATGTATTCGTATGCTACAGGATGATATGATCATATAAAAGTCTGAATTTGATATCAAAAATTCTCCTAAGTCTTATCTTTCATTTCCAATTGGTGTGGTGAATTTTAATTATGTTTGTGAAAATTACAACCGTTTTAGTGAAGGCAGGTCTGAACCCTAACCAGAATTTTCTGTTTTAAACCAGAAGTCATAACTTTCTTTCCCACTGTTGGACCTTCCTAAAAATAAAATTGAGAGTCCATAATTATGTTATCTAAATCTCCACTAAAGATATTGCCTTTATTATTTGTTCTGTGGAAGATATGGATGACTGTTCTATGATGACTATTCTTTGCATTTAATCCTTGCTTGAAATAATTCAGTTTAAGAACATCATTAAGTTTTAAGGTTTCTTATGGTCACCAGAGGCTATTAGAATTTGTTTTTGGTTAATTGGATCTATGTATACTCTGAATATTTTTATAATATCACTTGGATGTCTTCTTATATGTTTGGAACATTCTGAATGCCATATTGGGTTTAGGGTTGTCAAGTGGACTAGGGACAACATATGTTTTCCTAAACTCAATCAAATGTTGTTATGGAATTGATATGAATTCTTGATGATGGATCTATTATGTTCTTATGATTTTTATATGTATGTTAGGGAACCTAAGTACATTAGGTGAGTGGCTCATAGTGAGGGGCTGGGGCCCTAAGTGGCTAGTACCAGGATAACCTACTATGAGTTATTTAATCAACTGATAACCTAAATAAATGAATTGGGAATGGGATATTATTGGAATAGGAAATTACACACTAATCAAGATTAATTGTGCCTCGCCCATGCCTTTAGTGCTAGTAAAGACTAAGGATGGGAGTGGGAGAAGGTACCTATGTGTAGGTATGACTGAATGACCTTGTCTGTACAAGAGGCATTCGGTTCCGCATGTGCCTTCTTGGGGGCTAGGGCCAAGAGTGGCTAGTACCAAGACAACCCAAGGGGTGAGGGCTATGCGATGACACTCACCTATCTTGTAGCTTAGAGTCTCTACCAAATTTGATCATGCCTCTGGTAGTCCTTGTGGTCTTCTTGTCTTTTCTTTTGTGTTTTGACATTGGGGAAATTTTATCACCACCTTAGGAATTTCCTAGTTGTTATCTCTTGTATGGGCCTTTGGTTCTATCTCCTAGCTTGGGGGAGTGGACCTGTTGGTTCCACGTGGTTGGGTGGTTAATATTTATATCGAGGTATTGATCATGGTTCTTTGGATGATCCTAGCACATATTCCTTTCCAAATCTGCAGTTGAAGATTTCTTATTGGATATTTTAATATGTTGAGATGTACTTATGTATTTGTATTCATATAATTTTTAATCTCCTAAAAGGAGTCTTGTAGTATTGATGCAATCTCAATTCAAAGCAATGCATAAGGGAATGGGTAGTTCTAGGTAAAAGAAAGGGAAAAGAATGTGGAATATTGGACATGGTACTAGCATTAAAAGAAAGTGTTTATGTTATTTATCCTATCCTCTTATGTTGTCCATGTGTAAAGGAAATAATCTTAAATATAGTTATATATAATGATGTATCACAACAAAAATGTATTCTCTCTTGATGAAAGAATTCAAGGAAATTATTGAGAAATGATAGATTAGTGATTGGAATTATTAACAATGAATGGTTATGAAACAATGCAATAAAATAGTAATTTGATTTTAATGTTAATACTTGGTTCATGTTAATGAAGTACCTAGGATGTTGCCTACCTTAATGAATATTAATCTCTTACCTAAATTATTAGAGAAAAGTGATATAAAGGACAGTAGATGTAGATGAAATCAATATGAATTTATGGAATGAGTTGGTAAAAGGAATAATGATGTTGGATGATTCACTTATGTTTAATAAAAGAAATAAGTTAGGGACATTTAACTTGATGCATTAAAATGAATGTAGATCTTTTAAGCTCATGATTCCATGAATATCTTATGCATGTAAATGGTTTATATGATGTTGCTTTAGTAGCGATGTTAGGGAACCCGTGAGGACTTAAGTTGTATAAATATTACATTCAAGTAATAGAAAATTATTTCTTCTTTTAGAACTATGAAGTGTAATGATGAATATTATTCTAGTTAAAATTGAAAAAAGAAATTTACTACTTGCATTTTATAGAGGTTTATGTCTTGTCCTCTTGGGTTTCCTGGCGGGGTGTTACATATTTCTTGGATATTCTTTGAAAAGAAAAGCATATAGATGTTTCAATAAAAGAACTAAGACTATTGTTGAAAGTGCACATGTTAAAGTTGATGAAAAGTTCAAAATTCAAGAAAGAATGCTTGATTATGAATCTGATGAAGAAGCTCGTCGTAAACCTAACACTGGAACTACTGAATTGTTTTATGAAATTGACAGTGATTTGTTGAATGAAAGCCATAGTGAAGTTATTGAAGAACCTGTTAGTACCCTACAAAAAATTTCATGGCTCTAGCAATTTTCCCCTGGTCTCTGTGTCATTTTCATATCTCTAGCTAAAGCCCTTGTCAAAATTTCAAAATCTAGTCGTTATGTTCAAAAACCCTTTGTTATGCCCTAGCCTTGTTCTAATCTGATGTTACTTTATTCAGGCCACTTAAAAGTCCTTTAACGCATGTGTTAAAATCAGTGACCTCTTTGTCATGTGATCACGTGAACCTTTTTCATGTCTTGCGATCATGCGACTAAAGTTTTATGTCAGCCCCCCTTGATTTATTTTCCTAAGTCTCTAACCCTCGGTGGCCTTTAATATTTCCTAAGGTCCTCAGTGCCTCATTTTCCCTAAAAGCCTAAGTCCTGTGCTTTAATTTTTCTTATGTTCTAGCTTAATATTTTCTTGGGCCTGGTCTTCTGACAACATCTCAATCTGACAGTTGGCGTAAGTTCTCATTGACTTTGTCAGAGGCTTGAGATCTTATGCCAATCATTGATTCTCGTTTATGATAGAACTTCTCAAATAGGTGGGTCCATTGACATGTATGCACAAATGGTGACATCTTGTTGGTCCATGTTTTAACACATTGGAAGTTGTTAGTGGGTCTTGGGTTGCCGGTTTGTCGGAGGGTCCTGACACATGCAGTGAATCAACGGCGGGGTTAAATTCTTATGAGATGTGTTAGACGTATGAGATTTTGAGACAACCGTTGATTCTTTTGTATGATGTAACCTTTTCTTTTGGGGGGTCCATCTACCAGATATGCTAATTTGTTGTACTATGATTGGTCCACGTTGTGAGAGTTGGATGTATTGTCAGGGGGGCCTTATATCTCAATCAGGAGATTCAAGATTGATGGTTGGTGTAAGAGCGCATAGAATCTTCAAAGCCCTTCAAAACTTGTGCCAACTGTCTGATCTTCCATGTGGCTTAATGTTCTCAGTGGGTCGATTTGCCAGGTGGTGCAAGATTGTTCAAATTTTATTGGTCGACATGGATGATGCAGCAGGTGGGGTCATTGTCAGAGAGATCAGTGACAAGGACAAGATCTACGGTCAGCGTAAGTTCTTATGAGTTTTGTCAGAGCTATGAGATCTTATGCCTACCATTCAATTATAAGGCTTACAGAAAGTGGGTCATGTGTCAGTGTGACTGAGCATGAGATGCAAGTGAGGTAATGACAAGTGGCATAAAGCAGGTGTAGGTGGGGTCTAAGGTCTTAGCGGTCTGGATAAATAAGGTTAGCGGCCTAACAAAATTCAATGGGTTCATTCATTCGCATAAAAAAATGGCGGTGTTCCAAAATGATTGGTGATTCAGCAAAGGAAGGTTGCATGATCGCTAAATATTTTAGCGGTGACTTAAAATGTTCTGCAAACTAGCAAAAGCCTTTTGTTGCCAGTTCACCAGATGTAACTGGGGTTCTATTAAAAAGTAAATCATCAAAGCCCGTGAGATAAAGAGATCGGATAGTCCAGACTTAAAGCTGATCTAGATTTGAATATGGGCCACCGATCTACTGCTGGCGCTTGGAAATGAATGTTTAATTTCAAATTTGAATTCTTTGAGGGTTTCCAGTGACAGGAAGTACCAAAATTTATGGTTTTAATGGCTGGTTTTGATTAATTTGGTGGGGCTGGTTGTTGTAGACTAGTTTGAGGGTCCTTGTGATAGGTGGCATGATGTTTTTGTACCAGGAGAAGTATGGGTTTTGTGCTCAAGATATTTTTGGAGGTGGTTGATTTGACTAGTTTTCATGGCAATTCCTTCTTGTTTTGTACTGTTCTCATGAATTTTGATGATTGTAGATCCATCTGAGATTCATTTTCTCTAGGTTTCTTGTGTTTATTCCCCTACAATAAATTTTGATGTAGTTTTTGATTGGTTGAGTTGTTGAAACCCTAACCCTAGTCACCTGAAGCTTGATGCATCCTTTTTGAGGATTCCAAGGTGACTAGGGGTATAAGAAGTAAGATATTTTTTTTTTGAAGAAGTTCTGATCTTGATTAGTTCCAGGGAGTTGTAGTAGGTGGTATCATATTGTATTAGATTGAATAGAATTTCCTTGTAGTCTTTTGCAGGTTATTGAAGTGGTTTTCTCTCTTCTCTGCTTTGAACATGTACATGATTCATTATACTTAATACAATTATTTCAAGCTTTCAAGTCTCTCCTTGGTGTCAATCTTGTGAATTCTAGATTTTTCGATCTATTGCATAGGATTACCTTTGTATATGTTCTATTCTTCAGTTCTTGATCTAGGATCAAGTGAAATATACTTTGGATAGGACATAGATTCACTTTGATTTGTCTACAGAAGGATGTTATAAGTAGTGGATGGGCTGGAATGTTTGTATTTATGGTTATGAGTCTTAGAAAGTAGTTGGTTCATGTTCAATGTCTATATTTGAGGTTTTCACAATGGATAATGGCACTAATCAAGGATTAGTATATTTAGTCGAGTTCAATGCTTGATTGGCTCTTGTTTACTTCTTTCCATCTTCATATATCAACACCTTTTCAAGTTTTAATTGTATTTGGTTGATAGTAGTAACACCCTATAGTAATGGAGAGTCAATAAATGTGAGGTTAGCATTTAGCACTTTCTTACTATTCAATTTGTTGTTTGGACCCAGTCTTTGGTGTGTGAAGTATAGTTTTCACTAGGTTAGGTGCACCCGCCTTGGTTTTGTAGAGCCAGAAGTGAAGAGGGCAGTCTTGTCCCTATAGTTGGTCCAGTTACCCAAAGATCCTTATACATTTTGGAACTAACTAATACTGAAATCAACCTGAGGGTATATTGGTAGCCTGAGATCATAAGCGTCCATTTTGAACACTAACAAGATGGGGACTTTAGTGGGGAATAAATGAAGAATCTTGTTAAATAAATTAATCTCTGGAGGGCCATGATAAAGATTCAGATGAACAAACAAGGATTTGCTAAATTTTCTCACCTAAGTTGTGAGTGGTGGCTCTGATTCTCTTTGTTTGATCAGTGTTCCTTTTGATAAACAGTGTGGTTACTTGTGGAGTTTTGTGTTGGTTGGAAGAAGAAACAAAGAGAAAGTACAAAAATTTTCCTCTTCAAGGAGGTGGTGACTCTACATTACAAAATATGATGGAGCTTCATGGTGAGCTCTAAATCTGCCCTGTCTTCCAACCAACAAGGTCTTCTGCTACAAAACTCCCAGGTATTTCTCAAAGATCTAAAATGTTTCCTTATTAAGTGACCAAGCACTAAAAGAAAGGATGAGGTGTGAATAGAGGTTGCATACTTCAAGTCTTCAGTTGCATCTCTGCAAAATCTTATGGAAGTGTTACATTAAAGTTATGATGGATAATCAAAGGAAAAGCCAGTCTAGGCTACTGGGTTTCCTCAGGTTGGATATACCTTTGAGTTGTGTTCTTCCAAGGTCCCCACACTCTTTTTTGAGTGAGCTTTTGGATCTGATTCCTATTTTTGTTTGTCAGACTGATTTAGCAGTGAAGCATGTCCTAGCATTCTATAGATTTATTATAGAATATAAAATTTTTGATGAGGATGTTAGTATGATGTTTTTTGGGAGATCCCTCAAAGGGGTTGCATCTAATTGGTATCTAAATCTGCCCCCAAAATGCATTTCTTCTTTGACTGAGTTTAAGTGGTTGTTCTTAGAGGATTTTGTTGATGATTATGATGAATGGAAAAGGTTTCAAAGGGATCGTCAACAAAAAGGGGATACAAGTTGTATTCCAAAACAACCCATATCTAATGCTGAGGGTACTTCTACTAATGAAGTTTTGTCAGAAGAGTATTCAGATTGTGGCAGTGAGTAGGAATCAGAATCAAGGTGTGTAGGATCCTCCATTTATTCAAAGATGTCTGAATGTGATTTTAGTGGTTATTCAAGTGATGATGATGAAGATAGTGATGTAGAGGTGTCTTCATATGAGTCAGATGCAACATGGGAGGAAGAAAGTAGTGGTGGAAATGAACACTCCTTCAGTGAGGAATATGAGGACAAGGAAGTGATAATTCAATGTGACATCAGTAAGTTTGAACATGAAGATCTGAGTGATGGGTTATTCTATAATCCTAAAATGGGTAGTGAATTTAAAGTGTTTTCCAACACTTTATATGATGAATACTATGATGATTATCAGCCCATTTTCTGTCATGATGTTCAGCATGGTGCATTGCATGGAATTATCAATCCTCTATTTGAAGAACATGTGGAGGTCTTAGATTTAGTTGAGTCAGGATGTTCATTTTCCATTCATGGATATGAATCTGATTATTCATTTGAGCTCTAGCCGGTTACACGTTCAGAAATGTAAAGTCAGGGTATAGATGAGGCCTTTCAGCAGGCAGAATATGAGTTCTTTGTATTTCTAGTTGATAGCATACATGAATTAGTGGAAAGGAATAGGTCTCTGTCTGATGATACTATTCATGGGTATGCTGAATCTCTTCTCCATAGTGAGAAAGATGAAGAGAGTGCTAAAAACTTTTACATGCACTATGAAGATAGCTACTTTGTTCTTCTTGATATGCTAATTGAACATGTTGACATGCTTGGAGAAATAAGTGAGAATGAAATATCTAGTGAGCCTCATGAGAGAAGAAGTGAAAATTAGATTTTTGACAGAGGCAAGAACTAACTCAAATTTGATGTTGCAGGTTTTTGTAAAAATGTATATTATGTATATAGTTTTCTCCTTCCTGTTGTGTGTTTCCTTTCCTACTTTCCTGTTTCTTGTGTTTTTTGAGGTCCCTATTTTTGTTTTTTGGGTGGTCTGCTCTCCCAGAGATCTAAACTCTTGCATGGACACAAGTTACCCATCATCCCCAACTAGAGCCACTATTAGTACCCTGCAAAAAATTTCATGGCTCTAGCAATTTTCCCCTGGTCTCTATGTCATTTTCATGTCTCTGGCTAAAGCCCTTGTCAAAATTTCAAAATCTAGCCATTATGTTCAAAAACCCTTTGTTATGCCCAAGCCTTGTTCTAATTTGATGTTACTTTATTAAGGCCACTTAAAAGTCCTTTAACGCATGCATTAAAATCGGTGACCTCTTTGTCACATGATTGCGTGAACCTTTTTCATGTCTTGCAATCATGCGACTAAAGTTTTATGTCGGCCCCCCTTGATTTATTTTCCTAAGTCTCTAACCCTCGGCGGCCTTTAATATTTCCTAAGGTCCTTAGTGCCTAATTTTTCCTAAAAGCCTAAGTCCTGCACTTTAATTTTTCTTATGTTCTGGCTTAATATTTTCTTGGGCCCGGTTTTCTGACAACATCTCAATCTAACAGTTGGTGTAAGTTGTCATTCACTTTGTCAGAGGCTTGAGATCTTATGCCAGTCATTGATTCTCCTTTATGATAAAACTTCTCAAATAGGTGGGTCCATTAACATGTATGCACAAATGGTGACATCTTGTTGGTCCATGTTTTAACACATTGGCACTTGTCAGTGGGTCCTAGGTTGCTGGCTTGTCAGAGGGTCCTGACACTTGCGGTGAATCAATGGTGGGCGTAAATTCTTATGAGATGTGTTAGACGTATGAGATTTTGAGACAACCGTTGATTCTTTTGTATGACGTAACCTTTTCTTTTGGTGGGTCCATCTACTAGATATGCTAATTTGTTGTACTATGATTGGTCCACATTGTGTGAGTTGGATGTATTGTCAGGCGGGCTTTGTATCTCAATCAGGAGATTCAAGATCGACAGTTGGCGTAAGAGCGAGTAGAATCTTCAAAGCCCTTCAGATCTTGCACCAGCTGTCTAATCTTCTAGGTGGCTTAATGTTCTTAGTGGGGTCATTTTCCAAGTGGTGTAGGATTGTTCAAATTTTATTGGTCGACGTGGATGATGTGGCAGGTGGGTTCATTGTTAGAGAGATCAGTGAGGAGGACAAGATCTATGGTTAGCGTAAGTTCTCATGAGTTTTGTCAGAGCTATGAGATCTTACGCCTACCATCTAATTATAAGGCTTACAAAAAGTGGGTCATGTGTTAGTGTGACCAAGCATGAGCTATGAGTGAGGTAATGACAAGTGGCATAAAGTAGGCCCAGGTGGGGTCTAAAGTCTTAGCGGTTCGGATAAATAAGGTTAGCGGCCTGACAAAATTCAATGGGTTCATTCATTCACGTAATAAAATGGCGGTGTTCCAAAATGATTGGCGATTCAGCAAAGGAAGGTCGCGTGATCACTAAATACTTTAGTGGTGACTTAAAATGTTTTGCAAACTGGCAAAAGCCTTTTGTCACCAATTTGCCAGATGTAACTGGGGTTATATTAAAAAGTAAATCATAAAAGCCCATGAGTTAAAGAGATCGAATGGTCAAAACTTAAAGTTGATCTAGATTTGAATATGGGCCATTGATCTACCATTGGTGCTTGGAAATGACCATTTAATTTCAAATTTTAATTCTTTGAGGGTTTCCAGTGACAGGAACCACCAAAATTTATGGTTTTAATGGCCGGTTTCGATTGATTTGGTGGTGTTGGTTGTTGTAGACTAGTCTAAGGGTCCTTGTGGTAGGTGGCATGATGTTTTTGTACTAGGAGAAGTATGGGTTTTGTGGTTGAGATATGTTTGTAGGTGGCCGATTTGACTAGTTTTCATGGCAATTCCTTGTTGTTTTGTACTGCTCTCACAGATTTTGATGATTGCAAATCCATCTGAGATTCATTTTCTCCAGGTTGCTTGTGTTTATTCCCCTACAATAAATTTTGATGTAGTTTTTTATTGGTTGAGTTGTTGAAACGCTAACCCTAGTCACCCGAAGCTTGATGCATCCTTTTTGAGGATTCCAAGGTGACTAGGGGTATAAGAAGTAAGATATTTTCTTTTTTGAAAAAGTTCTGATCTTGATTAGTTCCAGGGAGTTGTAGTAGGCAGTATCATATTGTATTAGATTGAATAGAATTTCCTTGTAGTCTTTTGCAGGTTATTGAAGTGGTTTTCTCTCTTCTCTGCTTTGAACATGTACATGATTCATTATACTTAATACAATTATTTCAAGCTTTCAAGTCTCTCCTTGGTGTCAATCTTGTGAATTCTAGATTTTTCGATCTATTGCATAGGATTACCTTTGTATATGTTCTAGTCTTCAGTTCTTGATCTAGGATCAAGTGAAATATACTTTGGATAGGACATAGATTCACTTTGATTTGTCTGTAGAAGGATATTATAACTAGTGGATGGGCTGGAATGTTTGTATTTATGGTTATGAGTCTTAGACAGTAGTTGGTTCATGTTCAATGTTTGTATTTGAGGTTTTCCTAATGGATAATGGCACTGATCAGGGATTAGTATATTCAATTGAGTTCAATGCTTGATTGGCTCTTGTTTACTTCTTTCCATCTTCATATATCAACACCTTTTCAAGTTTTAATTGTATTTGGTTGATAGTAGTAACACCCTATAGTAATGGAGATTCAATGAATGTGAGGTTAGAATTTAGTACTTTCTTACTATTCAATCTGTTATTTGGACCCAGTCTTTGGTGTGTGAAGTATAGTTTTCACTAGGTTAGGTGCACCTGCCTTGGTTTTGCAGAGCCAGAAGTGAAGAGTATAGTCTTGTCCCTATAGTTGGTCCAGTTACCCTAAGATCCTTATACATTTTGGATCTAACCAATCCTAAAATCAACCTGAGGGTATATTGGTAGCCTGAGAGCATAAGCATCCATTTTGAACACCAACAGAACCTACATCTGAAGAGAGATCTGAGACAATGACACCTAGCAAAAGTTTGTTAAGGAATCATCATTTTGAATAGATTATTGGGAGCATCAAAAGAGTTCTTAGTCAAAATAAAGCACACAAATAGTTATGTTTGATTTCTCAAATTGAACCTAAGACTTCTAATGAAGCTTGTGAATATGAAAGTTGGAATAATTCTATGAAAGAAGAACTAGATCAGATTGAAAAGAATAAGACATGGGAATTGGTCCCTAGACCTAAAGACAAGAATGTTATTGGAACTAAATGGGTGTTAAAAAATAAGATGAATGAAAAAGGAGAAGTAGTAAGAAACAAAGCAAGATTGGTATGTAAGGGTTACTCACAACAAGAAGGAATTGACTATGAAGAAACCTTTGCACCTATTGCAAGAATTGAAGTAGTAAGAATTTTTTTGGCATATGCAACTTACAAGAAATTCAAAGTGTATCAGATGGATGTGAAGTCAGCATTTCTAAATGGAGAATTGGAAGAAGAAGTCTACATTAAGTAGCCTAAAGGTTTTCCTTTAACTCAAGAAGAAGACATGGTATGTAAATTGAAGAAAGCTTTAGATGGACTTAAACAAGCACCTAGAACTTGGTATGAAAGACTGGATAAGTATTTGTTAAAGTTGGGATTTATAAAAGGAATAGCTGATAGCAATTTGTACACAAAAGAAATTGAAAATGGTTTGTTAGTTATATTTATTTTTGTTGATGACATTATCTTTGGAGGAGAAGATGAAGCTAGTGATAAATTTGTTGATGAAATGAAGATTGAATTTGAAATGAGTATGATTGGTGAGATGAAATACTTTATGGGATTATAGATAACACAAAACAATGATGGTATCTTTGTAAGTCAGATAAAGTACTTGAATGACTTGTTGAAAAGATTTGGAATGGAGGATTGTAAACTAGTTGGAACACCTATGCTGATCAGACATAAGTTATCTAGCATAGATGAGACTCCTGTAGTGGAATAGAAGAAATATAGATCTATGATTGGAGGATTATAGTATTTGACTCATATAATACCTGATATAACACATTCAATTGGAATTGTAGCAAGATTTCAAGCTGAACCTAGAGAATCACATTATGCAGCAGTAAAGAGGATACTGAGATATTTAAGAGGCACAATGGACTATGGACTATGGTATGAAAAATTTGATGATTTTACCCTATGTGCATATATAGATTCTAATTGGAGAGGCAATGTTGATGATAAGAAAAGAACTAGTGGTGGAGCATTTTTCCATGGAGGAAGATTAGTTTCTTGGCTAAGCAAGAAGTAGAATTGTATCTCACAAAGCATATTAGAACAAGAATATGTAGCAGCAATAAACAATTGTAACCAGATAATTTGGATGATGTAGATGCTGAAGGATATTGGAATAAAATTTGTTGAACATGTTGTTATACATTGTGACAACACTAGTACAGTTAGTATGTCTAAGAATCCTTTATTACATTCTATGACAAAGCATATAGAGATTAAGTATCATGTTGTAAGAGAGAAAGTTGTTGAGAAAGAAGTCAGACTTGAGTACATAAGTACAAAGGAGCAGATGGCAAATATATTCACAAAGCCTTTGCCTAAGGATACATTTGAGTATTTGAGAGGTATGCTTGGGGTTATGCCCCAACCTACTTTTGAGAAGTGATGCAGTTGGTTGCATCCATCCAGTGGTATATGAGCCTTATCTTTCTTCTGGACTGGATGTTGGTACTTCCTCTATGGGGGAGTATGTGTATTTGAGCTGAGTCATAAGGACTCTAGTAAATATATTTTCTGAAAAGTGTCTTTTGACATTGAGTTGTTGTTGACATTGTGATGAAATTTCTATCATTAATTTCAATGGGGGATAAGTATGAATGAAAAAAAATCTGAGACATCTGTTTGAGAGAACTGAATAGGATAACGAATCAAGATTTGATTAATGAAGAGGATTTTGAAGAAGTAGTGTTGCATTATTGGATTTTGGAACATTGGACGGTTTTCATCTATGTTGCCATCAATTCCAATGGGGGAGATTGTTAGTAATGAATGTTAAATGTTTGGTAGACATTCTATAGCAGTTGTTGTTGCATTCATGACTATGATTATCATTGATGTCAACACAGTGATTTACCAAAGACTTGCAGAGAAGCAGACAGAGTTTGGATTAGCACACATGGGTTATTGTAGTTGGAGCTATGTGATGTTGAGGTTATACTCTTTGATATGTCATATGTCTATGGTTAAGAGTGTAGACAATAATTCATTGATTCATGGAAGTTATGATCATTTTGGTGGAAGTAGTATTTAGGCAGTGTTCCTGAGTAGTGGTTTGTGGAAATCAGATGATATCTCCTAATCGGGATGAAATCTGGTTTTGCATAGTTAAATGGATGTTGAAGATAAATTGATAGTGATGTGGATGATAGCATATACTTTGAGGTCGTATGAGTGAAGATTTATTGTATTTGGAAGATGACAGTTTTGTGTAATTTTGGTGTAGCGTGTGGAAAATTTTATTTTGTAATTTGTAATTAATTGAGTGTGGTATAAAGCAAGGAATGTATTTCCTTGTATGTAGTTTTAATGTGAAAAGTGTGAAATTATGATATGGTAGTAGCAGTTGTGATGTTGTATGCATGAAGTGAAGAAAAGAGCTGAGTATGCAAGCGAATTTTGAAGGAAGACATGCGAAGTACAGAGATATGAAATTGAGCTCTGGTGTAACAATGAGTGTAGTTTGGCATAGTCAGAGAAGAGGTAACATATTATTCTATTGAGTAATGCAAAGATTATTTGAATAGTGTGTTTAGTGATCTTACCCTGAAGTTGTTTGGGCAGTGGGTCCTTTTGTCTTCCATAACTCTTAACTGGGTTAGAATCTTTTAACAGGGATTCAAAATCTCCTAACAGGGATTCATATGTACTAAATGTATTTCATAAGACTCCTAATAGAGTCCATCCTCTCATAAGGAATATTCATATTAGTGCATCTTTTTTGGGCATCATTCCCACTGGGGTTTACTCTTTGATCAAGAGGTTCCCTAGTCAACATATCTTGTGTTATTGTGTATGAATATCTTTCTATGGTTGGTAATTATATTTCTTATATGGTTTAATTTTGTTTAAGATGAAAAAATTTATAATTATCTGATAACTAATTCACCCCCCCCTCTCAGTTATCTTGGTGGACTTTACTTTCTAACATACTCCCCCTAAGACTTTGACTCGGTCTTCAAGAGATTTTACACACACACACACACACACACACACACACACACACACACACACACATATATATGACTCTTTGACATACACTAAATATATATTTATATTATACTACAGTATGTCATACCTTTCAATATCTCTTCTTTGATGTTCACTGTATATACATTCCTCATTGTATCATGACTGCTCTTACTATTTCATACTTGTGTTACTCATGTCATTCCCCCTTATGTCATTTCATGTCCCCCTTTTTTTTGTCACTTGAAGTTGCTGGGGTGTAGGGGTGAGAAAATACTTATCCAAAAATGGTTTATGGAGCTACATAATCATTACTAAGGCACTTTCCCATCCTAATCTTACAGACTCCAAAACCTGTATCTTGATTTCTAGCTAGGCAGCTAGATCAACAAAACTTTCAGCAATAGAGAGATGAGGATCTCTCTATACTAACTCCTTTGCTGATGCCAATTCTTTCTACACAGCCTCCAAATGAGGTGTTAAGATTTTATGTATGGAGATTATTTTGGCTCTTATTTTCCCATCACTATCCATCAACTCGGCTAATCTCCCTTATGCATGAAGTAACTATGTGAAACGAATGGAACTATAGCTTGCATCCATGATCAGTGAATGAAAAGTAGACCTTAATTCTAGTTGTAGTTTATCAATCAAATCTTCATTATCCTTAGTGAAGGTTTCTACATTACAAAGTTTATTGTACAAATAATAGACATCCTATACAACCTCTTCTAAATTGTTCACTAAGTCAGAAAGTTCTACCTATTTGACTGCTATCTCAGTTGACACCTTTTCAAGTAGCTTTGTCTCAAACTTTCTTTCTGACTACTGCATAAGATTTTCATTGGCTTCACTGTCATTACTATTCACCTTCTTAACAATATGAACCAATTGTTCCAAAGTAGGTGAAGTTTCATTCACATTATCCATTTCAAAGGCTTCTATAAATATACCTTTTATTTCATGCAATACCCATTTCTTCTGATGCTCTCACCCTAATTCTTCTTGCTTGCTTTATTATTTAAGAGATCTTGCAAAATTTTCATTTTCTCATATGTTAATTTATCAATGTCCCACTTCAAAATCATTATAAATTCATCAAGTGTTACCTGAGTTGTAATACTCCTCTAACCCTAATATAAGTTTTGTATTTTTGAAAGAATTAAGATCCTTCAATGTTTTCTTACAGCTTAAGTTGTACATGATACTTGTTTGATCTATTCATATAGTTGTTTATAATAATTTCATAAGCTAGTACTCAATGATTCTAATATCAGACATACTATCTAAAGGTATCATTTTTGTATGTATTTATCTCCATGTATGTATTGAGTACCTTCAAGACCTTTATGAACATAGTTAAGATGTTATATGATATGTACTTGATAGATATATATAAGTGGTTATTTATATTTTCTTCTATTAAGGTTACTTTGGATAAATCTTGTATCTCACTTGATGATTTGATTATGTTGATTTATTATTAGTATTGATAAGAGACTAACACAATGCTTGAGATTCTAACCTTCGTTATGATGATGCTACATGCTTTGAGTATATATATATATATGATGTGTTTTCATGATTCAGGATGAAGTCGTAGTTACTCACATAGCTGAGGTCCACACGATGTATCGATCCTCGTCATCTATCTGCAATGTTTTCTTTTATATGTATATTCATGCATATGTATTTCTTCTTTGTGATGCAGGCTTGCAAGTACCAGGCATCGACTTCACCTGGCTTCACAGGTCTGAGCATGCCCTCAAATCCTCGATGGTTGTTGTTATGGAGATAGTACTAAGGCCCCTACATGAGTCTTCCTTTGTCATTATTCCAATTTTGGAATATTAGGGTTCCTTCTTTGTCAGTCAACCTTTGGGTCAAAAACCCAGATCCAACGCACCCGGTTGGGCATGGTTGTAGTTAGTGCCTTGTGGCCACTTGAATTCATTTGGTTGTATGATTTGTTTACTCATTTTATTTATTTCTCCTTCTTGGTATGATTCTTAGTTAATCTTTCTATGTTGTGTTTCAGGAGTTTGGCTTGACCTTCCTTGTTGACTTTGGTTGACCTTGTTTGATCTTATGGTTTTCTCGATATGTTTCATAGATGATTTGTATGGCCACTTTGGATGATTAGATTTATTTTGAGGCATGTGATTTTATTCTACCTCGGTGATTATATCCTATAGTAATTATAAATAGGTAATAATATTGTGATCTATTACTTCATAATCTTATAGATTATAGTGTTTGGCATTTGGCATGTATCTATATAAATATAAATATATATATATATAATCTATATAGAAATATATATATGGGTGCACACATATATGTATTTATATATATATAATTTGTATGTGATTATATGTTAATTAATGTAGATATTGTTGATGGTGTATATTTTGGGATTAATGTAAAGTATAATATTATTAATAATTAAATATTAAATAATGCGAGGTATATTATTCTCAATTGTTAATTATTAATAATGAGGATAGGTTATATATATAGATATTGATGTAATTAATGATGGCATATGCATATATGTTAGGATAATATTACATATGTGTATGAATGAATACAAATAATCTTATATTGTATATTTGAGTAATATAGTTGTATGATATTAAGTTATTTTATAATACCCTTTAGTTAAGAGTTAGTTGGGAGTTGGTTACTTTTCCTCTCAACCTTTGGAAATCTTTTTATATACACTACTTTCTCATTTGAAGAGAGGAGATTTTGGGGGGGCTGAAGCATTGAGGAGAGGATGGCCTTACTTTTCATGGAGATTTTGGAGAGAAAACTTGGAGATGTGAGGGAGAGTTTGTGGCATATGTCTTTAAGAATTTTTGGTTATCTTTGCTTTTGGGAGAGAGACATTTTTGTGAGAATTTCAATAGTTGAGAGAGGGATTATTTTCTGTAGAATTATTTCTTTCTTTCATGGAGATTTCTGAAAGTGGATAGGGTTTGAAGGATGCATCTCAAGTTTGGATTTGTCTTCTCTTTTGTTTCCTTCCTTCTTCGATTCAACCTTTGTAGGACATGAGGTATGGATTGAATATTTTAGTTACTTTATGTCTCTGATAGATTATGGATATATTTATATATTATCATTATTTATTATATCTGTACTTTTTATTTCTATGGTTATTTTAAAGTTTTGAGTTTTTGTTTGTAAGAATTGGCATGTGTTTTCCTAGGGTTTTTAGCAACCCATTTTTGGAGATCTATTATTATAATAATTTAAATTGAATCTAGGGTTTTACTAAATTAATTTTATAGAAGTAAAATTCACATATCTCAAATGGGTATCTCTCTGATTTTATTTTTAGGGTCTAATTAATGCCTTATTTTTGACATTTTGGCAAACTATGCCTGTCCATTCTTGATTCCAAATTTTCAGTCAAATGTATTCGTATGCTACAGGCTGATATGATCATATAAAAGTCTGAATTTGATATAAAATATTCTCCTAAGTCTTATCTTTCATTTCCAATTGTTTTGGAGAATTTTTATTATGTTTTGTGAAAATTACAACCGTTTTAGTGAAGGCAGGTCTGAACCTAACCAGAATTTTCTGTTTTAAACCAAAAGTCATAACTTTCTTTCCCACCGTTGGATCTTTCTAAAAATCAAATTGAGAGTCCATAATTATGTTATCTAAATTTTCACTGAAGTGATTTCCTTTATTGTTTGTTTTGTGGAAGATATGGTTGACTGTTCTATGATGACTATTCTTTGCATTTAATCCTTGCTTGAAATAATTCAGTTTAAGAACATCATTAAGTTTTAAGGTTTCGTATGGTCACCAGAGGCTATTAGAATGTTTTTTTGGTTAATTGGATCTATGTATACTCTGAATATGTTTATAATATCACTTGGATATCTTCTTATATGTTTGGAATATTCTGTATGCCATATTGGGTTTAGGGTTGTCAAGTGGACTAGGGACAACATATGTTTTCCTAAACTCAATCAAATGTTGTTATGGAATTGATATGAATTCTTGATGATGGATCTATTATGCTCTTATGATTTTTATATGTATGTTAGGGAACCTAAGTACACTAGGTGAGTGGCTCATAGTGAGGGGCCGGGGCCCTAAGTGGCTAGTACCAGGATAACCTACTATGAGTTATTTAATCAAGTGATAACCTAAATAAATGAATTGGGAATGGGAGATTATTGGAATAGGAAATTACACACTAATCAAGATTAATTGTGCCTCACCCATGCCTTTAGTGCTAGTAAAGACTAAGGATGGGAGTGGGAGAAGGTACCTATGCGTAGGTACGATTTGATGACCTTGTCTGTACGAGAGGCATTCGGTTCCGCATGTGCCTACTTGGGGGCCGGGGCCAAGAGTGGCTAGTACCAGGACAACCCAAGGGGTGAGCGCTATGCGATGACACTCACCAAGCTTGTAGCTTAGAGTCTCTACTAAATTTGATCATGCCTCTGGTAGTCCTTGTGGTCTTCTTGTCTTTTCTTTTGTGTTGTGACTTTGGGGAAATTTTATCACCACCTTAGGAATTTCCTAGTTGTTACCTCTTGTATGGGCCTTTGGTTCTATCTCCTAGCTTGGGGGAGTGGGCCTATTTGTTCCATGTGGTTGGGTGGTTAATATTTATATCGAGGTATTGATCGTGATTCTTTGGATGATCCTATCACATATTCCTTTCCAGATCTGCAGTTGAAGATTTCTTATTGGATATTTTAATATGTTGAGATGTACTTATGTATTTGTATTCATGTAATTTTTAATCTCCTAAAAGGAGTCTTGTAGTATTGATGCAATCTCAATTCAAAGCAATGCATAAGGGAATGGGTAGTTCCAGGTAAAAGAAAGGGAAAAGAATGTGGAATATTGGACATGTTACTAGCATTAAAAGAAAGTGTTTATGTTATTTATCCTATCCTCTTATGTTATCCATGTGTAAAGGAAATAATCTTAAATATAATTATATATAATGATGTATCACAACAATAATGTATTCTCTCTTGATGAAAGAATTCAAAGAGATTATTGAGAAATGATAGATTAGTGATTGGAATTGTTAACAATGAATGGTTATGAAACAATGCAATAGAATAGTAATTTGATTTTAATGTTAATACTTGGTTCATGTTAATGAAGTACCTAGGATGATGCCTACCTTAATGAATATTAATCTCTTACCTAAATCATTAGATAAAAGTGATATAAAGGATAGTAGATGTAGATGAAATCAATATGAATTTATGGAATGAGTTGGTAAAAGGAATAATGATGTTGGATGATTAACTTATGTTTAATAAAAGAAATAAGTTAGGGACATTTAACTTGATGCATTAAAATGAATGTAGATCTTTTAAGCTCATGATTCCATGAATATCTTATGCATGTAAATGGTTTATATGATGTTGCTTTAGTAGCGACGTTAGGGAACCCGTGAGGACTTAAGTTGTATAAATATTACATTCAAGTAGTAGAAAATTATTTCTTCTTTTATAAATATGAAGTGTAATGATGAATATTATTCTAGTTAAAATTTAAAAAAAAGAAATTTACTACTTACATTTTATAGAGGTTTATGTCTTGTCCTCTTGGGTTTCCTGGCGGGGTGTTACATGAGTGGTAGGAGACTTCTCCTTTTTCTTATGAACTTTCTTCTTTAGGGTATTTCCACTCAGCATCTGTACTAAGGCTTGGATAGTATCTTTCTCCTTGGGCTCTGGATGCTCCTTAGTCTTCTTCTCTTCCTCTATATGAGGTCCTATGACTGCTATTGCATATTTTTCTTCTTGATCTTTTAATTTCTCACCTTATCCATTATTAACTTCCTCGATAGGTGCACTATTTCTTATTATTATCGACTTGTCCTGTTTCTCAGTATTGGTACTTTGTGAGACTTGTTGTTCAACTGTGACCATGTGGGATCTTGAAGGTTCAATGTTAACAATTGATTTACCCTCAATCCTTGTATAGTCATGTACCTAGATTAAAATGGGATTAGTACTAGGTAGAAAGCGATTTGAGGCTGCCTCCTTAAGAATTTGGTTCTTTATTTATTTCTCAGTCAATGCATTGGTGTTAACTTTTGTATCCTTAGGGATATCCTCAATAGTGATCACATCTTGTGATGCACTCTCTTCTACCTTCTATCCTTCCTCTACCTCAAGATTCTAAGGCTCATCAATGTCTTCTTTATTATCCAATTCCACTTGGTTGGATGTACCTTCACCTTGTTGTGGACTTTTATCAATTAATAACCCAAAAATGATCTTCCGCATCCTTTTACTTTGATCAAAAACTTCATCAACTTTATGCTTCAGAATAGAATAAGATCTTATCTTAGGTATGAATCTATTCCTTTTCTTTGCCATAAATTTTCCTATTTTCTTGGGTGTTAGCTCAAGAATAATCTAAGCTAAAGTTCCTTCTCTTATTTGTCTCTCAATCATAATGGCATACTTCCATTTGTTATCAATCTTACTAAATAGTTCTTCCGGGATCAAATTACCTATCTCTAGAAGTGTCATCCTGAATGTCCATAGAATTTCTAACATTGCCTCTTTAATCTTATATTTGTCTTCTCTGCTTTGTTTCTCAAATTTTATAAAGTTGAATCTTGCTAGTCATGTTGTGCTTTTGATTTTTTGGCATATATCATCCACACAAGTTGGATGCCTATGGGATGCCACTCTCAATTTGGTATTATCATTTGTGTCTATCATTTCTTTATCATCATCATCATCTTCCTTCTCCAATACTAATTTTCTTCTCAGTTTCTTCTTGGGATGACTCCACACAATTTTAGTTTGTACTTGTTTTCTTTTACCTAACCCTTCCCCTTCTATTTTATTTTCTGGCATTTTTCTTTGGGGCTTGGCAGTTGTGGTAGTTGAATCTACATTGGTTCTCAGTGTAAGTGTTGCAAAAGGAGCAGGCTTTTATTTTTGCAACTTCTTTTTACAAGGCTCGAAAACTAATACCTCAACCTTCCATTGAATTTCAATTTCCTCCTCATCACTTCCTTTAGATTTTATAGATTGATCTTCACCTTGACCTTGTGTCATTTCAAGAGGTGCATATTTCTCTTCACTTTCTCCTAGCATCTTTTCTAGGTTCTTAACTATTTTCTTTCTTTTTCTCTCAAGGGTTGTAGACTTTAACCCCATAGTTATTTTGGACTTTTCTTCTTCATAGTTTCTAAAAGGTTTAGCCTTCCTATCAATCTCCTTTGCTAGTAAAGTAGTTAATGTTGCTAATATCTCATCTACATTCACCTCATAATCTAATAGCCTTAGCCATGCTACCCTAGGCATAACAGACTAAACATAAGTATGGTCGGTATCCACTAGAACGCATATGTCATTGTAGTGCTTATCCACTAGGGATACACGAATTCTACTCCTTTTCCTCATCTTCTTCTTGAATTCAAAAAAGTATCTTTCTATAATGCTATCGAAATTATCTCCTAACTAATGAATAAAATTATTGATTTTCTTGGTTATTGGTCGATCCTTACTCTATACAACTTATCCTATGGTAGGAAAACTATTTTTCACATGTAGAAGAATAAAAAAATGATCAGGGAACTAAACTTACACATTGAATTCTTAGCGTTCATAATTTATGTTAGGTTCTCAACAAGACGAGTCAACTACAGCTCAGCAAGATCATAAGTATGATCTTTATTTACCATCTTCCATGCTTGATCAACTGAAATACATGGAACACTATCTAACCTACTTGACTAGTAAAATTTGTGAGAAATTAATCTCACTAAAAAATCTATCTCTGGATCTATGATCATAGAGATTTTCATTCCTCTCTTATTCCATAATACCTGTGTGTCATCTTGAATAACCTTTTTGCTTTGGCGTCTCATTATTTTCTTCCTGGTAAGAAAGGGATAATTGGTGACTTGGTGAATCATTTCCTTGGTGATCTTGACTAGACCATTCTCCAACCACACTTTCATGTTGTGAACTCTGCTCAAGATGATCTTAATCCATTCAAATTTGAAATCATGCAGGAAATCTAGGGCTCTCACTAACCCTTTCTTGACAATGTGTTTATGCTTTTCCTTCAACACTCTATTGATACACAACTTGTTGTAAGCATCTCTCAGCTCATAATCTCCAATCTCTAAAATTTTGTACATATAACATGCGTGCACATCATGTATTAGAAAAAACCTCAATGAAATTGATAAAAGGGCTCCCGTGAGATCTCCCTCCACCATGCTTTCTGGAATAGTTTGGAATTTTAGTGGCTTACATACATCAATCCTTACTAGTTGGACATTCAAAAATTCTTTCCCTTATTTCCTAACTATTGAAGATGAAGTAGATGTCTTATTTCTAAATTTAGGGTTTGAATTATAAGTTCAAATAGCTTGGTAGTACCTTGTTTTAATAGTCCTTCATGATTTTTGCCAATGACATGTTGTAAAGATATTCTCAAACTTAACTTAGCACAGATTTCTCTTCTCAATCATTTAAAAAATCACTCTGCAAATTCTCAAATCGCTGGGTGAAATGAGAATGAATGGTAATATTTCACTTTATAGACTCAAATGATTGGATTAGGTCTTCATTAAATGGTTTGTACACTTTGTAGGTGAATATATCTTTCTTGGCCTTCACATGATAACTTAGTTACCACATTCTCGGTTGAAACCATGACTCGGTCAATAATAGAATTTATATTTCAGCTTGGTAGATATAATATCTCGACTATTAAAGGAGCTCAACACACACTAAGTGACTCGGTCACTATAGACTTGAATACTGATGTTCAGAATCAATTATGCAATTTTAATCTTTTCTCAAATTTGTCCTAATGCATCTTAATTTATGTAGATATGGACTTTAACATATCCAATGTCAAGAACTGGTGTAAATTATTACACTAGAAAATTCATCTCCTTACATACCTTTATTTCTTTAGATAGAAGTAGTGTGATCACCTGATCCATTAGATTGGGTGACCATAGGTTCACTAGATCCACTATTGCTTTCTTCCTCTTTCATTTTCCATGTCTTATTCATCTGGTTCGATATATGTTCAAGAGTTTCTTCATTTTTGAATTGTTCATTGCTCGATACTTGTGCTCTGCAGTCTCTTTTTATGTGACCAATCTTGTGGCATTTGTAATAGACTAATCTTCCACTCATCCAACTTTTGGATTTACCTCTAAAATGTGTCCTTATGATGCAAGAGTATCCTAGGATTCTTGGCAATCCTATATCAACCAAAAATATATTTTCCTTTGAAGGTAGATTGTTAGTTTTGATCTTGGTGTAGTGGAGTTCTTTCTCAGTTTGGGAGACTGGTTGCTCAGTTTATGTGGTTACCAAGGTGCTCAATCTCTGAAGAATGCTCAGTGACTAAAGGCATCAGTTCACTGGTGCTTAGTGATAAATCTATTCCTCGGTCATGCCTGGCATGGTCGATCGACTGGTGCTCAATTATTTCTTCTATTGCTTGGTGTTCTTTCTTACGGACTGGATTGTTTGGATAAGTCAGCTTGGCCGACTAGTGCATTTGATTTGGGTCACACTCCTCATGTTATGCATTGACCATTGGACATTTTGAGACCTAGATTTGGCATGTTGCATTCTCCTATGCGGATCTGAAGACTGTTTGGGCCATCTTTGAGATTTTTATTTATTTGTTAAGGCTATGTGAGAGTCGACTGATGTTTTAGAATTTGATATTTATTTGTAAGGGTTTATTACTTCATCAGCCTACTTGTGGTTGGGAATCAATATTTATAGGATGTTTGGGTAGATGTTTAGAGAATAGATCAGATAGTTGAGAGAAAAGTTAGTAGCTTGCAAGCTTAGGAACAGGAAGATTTCTTGGAAGTTGGAGTACAACTTTAGATCTTTCTTGGGTGCCTACCAGTGTGGTGTATGTTGTAGACCTAGACTAGCTGAATTTGGATGTTGGGGAAGGAATTGGATCTTGTGAGATCTTGTAGACTATTTCTTGCTTTGTATTTGGCCATAACTGGGAAGGCCTTACAACCTGGCACATTGCATGTAATCGGTAATTGGATGAATAAAGACTTCTATTTTGTTTCAAATCTTGTTAAAAATAGGGAATACTAAGAGGGGGGGTGAATCAATATTCTACAAACTTTAACTTTTGCCCAATTATGGATATAATAGATTATATTAATGCATGCATAACATAGAAATCTAAACAACATGCATAGCAATAAAACTAAAGAACTCATAACATGTTATTTGTTCTTGAGGAAACATTGGCCAAGAGAAAACCCCGGTGGGGATGGTACCCACAAAGATCCACTAATCAAAAGTATCATGTTAAGGATGTTGACCCTGTTAAGAGTCTATTACATGCATATAGTGTCTTAGTCTTGATTAAGGGACTGTAGGCCTTGTTAGAAGCCTCAACCCTCTTAGGAGTTGGTAGTACAAAATGTGATTACTAGATGAGCCCACTGCCCAAACAATTAATATACAATATTCACTAATTACAAAAATAGGTCAAGGTACATAACCTTATCCTGCTTGCATCAATATCTCTTCACTGCTCTTCACTTTCACTATTACATTCGCATATTCATTACATTACATTTACATATCTTTATACATGTTATTAAGATTAATAACTTTCCAGTCAGCTATCATATTAAAAAATATCTTTATCCAAGGGTTAACATCTAGGATGTCCTCCCTTTATATTATTAAGTCATTATTTTGATAAACAAAATAATCCCTTAACTCTTTATCAATTCTATCTTCAAATTTTGTCATGTTGGCTTAACGTTGTCTTTATTAAAACTATCATAACTTCTTCTGTACATACCGTAATGACTTGCACTCTAAGGTGAGTCTTCAATAGTCACCATAGAGTCTATGTTCAAGTGCACAAGCATTGAACTTACTCTAATCAACATCGCAAATCAAAACTATCTTCAGGTTCACTAGCAAAAACACACTATCTCATACTTAGACAATTTTGCATTGCACTCTGACATACTAGCTCTCTGACCTATGCAATCTTCATGTAGATCATATGTTGCCATAATGAAAACATCTATGTAGCCAACTCAGCCAAATTTCCAACAATCTCCCCCTTTGTCATTGGTGGCAACATATGAGAAAATTGGCTAAGTCTTAGACTCCAAAAATTCAAAATTGTGGCCATAATACAATATATATATATATATATATATATATATATATATATATATATATATATATATATATATATATATATATATATATATATATTCCTTATGACTTCATGAATCCTCTCTATATACTGTACTCACCCTAAGAGTATGTATCCTTATCAATTTTATGCTATATATTTCTCCCCCTTTGACAACAATGACAAAAAAAGGTAAGAAGGGTTACAAAATTGTGTTGACAAAAAGTTATACCTTGACTCAATATTGCAAAGCCGATAGTCTTGCAACACAATCTGTAAAGATAATCTTCATGGCCTCGAACTCTTTCTCCCATGATTTCTTAATTAAATCTGCCACACTAAGTAGTGTGCACAATCCATAAGATGCAATCTCACATGCTTGGAGATTTTCATAACTAAATTTCTGAAAAGATGTCTTGGCTGAAAGACATTCTTCCAGTTGCCCTTCAATAGTGCTCAATTTTATAGAAATGTTCTCTCTTAAAAGAGTGAATCTCTTTAGCTTCCTATCCTTGTCATCTTGAAAAACTCTTATTTCATCATAAATCTTATGAATTTTCTGCTCAATATCAAATATCTTCACATTGGGGCTCGAAAGAAGGTTTGTCTCATTCTGAATATTTGCTTCCTTCATCTTCATCTTCTCAACTTCCTTTGCTACCAAGTTCTCTGATTTTGTACACTGAATGTACAAGGATTTTCCTTTTTCTAAATTCTTTCTCAAGTCATTTATATAGATATCAAGGTTATTGATATCATTCCTGATATTTTGACTAATGTCCAAAAGTGTTTTGGCCTCATAAGTTGCTTTAGCTTTCATCTTTGCTATATCGAATAGATTTGTAAACTCATCATCAAAAGTATTCATCACTTTATTTGCTCTTTCTAGAGGGTCATCTTCTGCAATTTGTGTAGTAATAATGCCTTGTAACTTCTCAATAAGCTCCTTCAAGAATCCTTCAAGACTCTTTACTTTCTTGTTCTTTCTGATGATCTTGTTCAAAGATGTGATCAATTCAATCTGATCATCATCATCTACTTCCTTTCCCAAATTCTCAATCATAGAGCCAATCTGATTTTTCTTGCCAGTCTTAGGAGTAAGACTGATTTCTTCTTGAGTGGGAACAAGTACTTATTTCTTTGTTACTTTGGTTTTTTTTTGCTCTTCTCCTTTGGTACTATCCTGCTCTTCAAAATCCAAATTGTCAACAATGTTTTCAAGATTCTTGAATAGGTTATCATCACTATCCAAGGTGATCTTAGTTCCTTCAACATTCATGGCTTCATCCTCAATATTTATGGCTGGTGGAGAGGAAATGTCCTCTTGTTCTACTTCTTCTACTTGATCTTTAGATTCTTCTGCAACTGATGATTCTCCAGCATTCTTTTCCATAACCTTAATGATTGCTTTCTATGTTTCTATGTTAATTTCTTCATATCTACCTCCCATAATCTGAATAGTTCTCTTCTTGGTTCTCAGATGGGTGTTTAGATCCTTCATAATCTGATTGAAGTGTTCTTCATCTCTCACAACACAAAGTTTTCTTACAAGATTTTCTCTAATAGTTATGTCTTCTCTTGATGCTCTCTTCTTTCTATTTACAAGTTTCTTGTACAAGTCATTAGGTATCTTACCCTGAATTGTATCAAATTTCTTATCAGATAAAATCATATACTTCACCACTGCATTTTCTAGATTCAGTCTTTCTACATAATCATAGAGATCATAATATTTGTTCATCTTTGTAAAGTCTCTGTCTTGAATAATTTGTTCATTAACCTTCTCAATTCTAGGTTTCCAAGTTTTCTTCTTAATAGGAGTGTCCTCTTCATCTTTGATTTTTGCAATTTCCCATTGAGCTGGTGGCACCAAAGTCTTCTGCCTCTTACCCGGTCTAGTAGCAATCTCTTTTATTGTTTTGCTAGGTGTGGTTGAGGTTGATCTAGTGAATATTCTTGTTTCTTGATCCTTCTCTATTTCTTGCACTTTTACCTTAACTTGTGTTTCCCCTCGCTATACTGCAATTGATGATAGAGGTGGAACAGACAAAACTTCTTTTTGTCCAATTTCTCTAACTACTGCTACTATTGCTTGGCTACCAAGAACTCATGTTTAGTCATCCCCGTATCTTTTAGAATTTTCTTGATTGTACTCTCAACTCTTTTCTTTGACTGCTTCTCTTCAAGGATGGTCTTTGTGAAGTTGAAGTTCTCCTCAAAGGTTCCAAACCTGTTACAGTGAATATCCAACTTGCACTTAAGTAGTCTACTCACATATTCTTCTATCTCAATCTCAGATATCTCATAGCTAAGAGGGTCTATGAACTCTATTCTAGGTTCTACTGCTTCAATTTAAGTAAAGTTAGTATCAACCATGAAACATATCTCATTTTTATACTTCTCCACAAGAGATTGTGGGATCCTTGATCTTCTAGACATCAAATTCTGAAATGATTTAATTACCAACACTGTAGTTTCATTTACTTTATCAATAACATACCTCCTATACACTTGGTTAATCCTTTCCATTGTAGTTTGGCCATCATTCCATTCATTTCCAATGGTGAATGGAAATCTTCTCAATAAATGAAAAAACATATAAGTGATTAAAGATGAGAATCTAAATTGTGAATACTTAGTCTTCTTTATCTTTTCCAAATTCTCAAAATCTCACACATGTCAACTTGTACTTTATCCACACACATCAAATAAGCTGCATGTACCATTCTAGCTTCCATGTCATCCTCTCTCAAGTTAGTATAAAACTTATTTGTTAGGATCTTACACAAGTATCTGACATCATCTTTTTGTATCTTGCTAATTACTATTCCTCTTCCATTGTAGGATAGAATTTGTGTTGTCTAAGACTATTTTCTTGATTTTTTCTCATTCAAACAAATGGCTCTAGTTTTATATAGTCCAATTACCTCATGAATTAAGTCAGCTATGATATCTATCACTCTATCATCTAACCAAAACTTTTCATTGTAAGTTCTTCTTAGTATTATCTTGGTACATTCTTCATTGTCAAATTCATATTGTAAAGCATACTTAACGATCTCATTATCTTTCAAATGCTCAAACCCTACTTTCAATGACATGTCCTGATTATAGAAATCATTATCACTGACAGTCTCTAGTTTACATCCCACATAACTTCTAATATTCTCTATATGTAAAATTATGTCTGGTACGGATGATAAAGCTAACCTAGGATCATCTTCCAAGGGTTCTACTAGTTCCCTTTTCATTTTAGGTCTATTCTTATCTCTAACATTGTGAATCAAAGAAATATCCATGCATTTCTCTAATTCCTTAACTGATTTAAAGATCTTCCAAGTAAAATACCTCAATTCCGTGATTTAGGGCTTGCGTAGATTTGGCAGAAAAATTCTTCACTAAATCCTTGCAAAATGCTTCCAATCACTGCTCTTTGATCTCCTTAACACTTGTATTCACTTTGATGATCAAATAACACCATTCATGACCTTTTATCATTCCAATCTCACTTAGATCTGACATCGTATTCAATTCTTTTGCCGCTTCTTTCCAAAAAGTTGATTTTGTTAACCTGCAAAACTTAAAACTTCTTGCGATCTCGCAAAACATAATATTTTTCTTTGCACTCTTAACCATAGCATTAGAACATCATATACTACCTTACATTAACTTCATAAGACTCAATTCATCATATATCAATTTCTAAACTAATCTAAGTTCCTATTTTTACTGTAATTAAATGAATTAAGTACTTTGAGATGGGTCAGGTAAAGATTCATTCTTACCATTTAATACTTCACCTTTTTGACTACCTTCAGTGTTGAATATGTCTCCTTGATCTATGCTTTTAACAAACTTCACTTCATCTGAATTAGTACAACATCCTTTCTAACTATTTCTTGCATCTTCATTTCTTCTTACATGACTTCTAGGGTTAGGATTGGTATGAAACACTCTATTGTTCATTCTGCAAAACCTTGTTGTATGTCTAATATTGTTACATATCTGACAAACTATTCGATTGTTTCCATGTCTTGGTCCAGGCTGATTGATCTGTGATCTAAAATTTGTAGCAATGTGGCGAACCTTGTTACATCTATAACATACTACATTTCTTCTGTTCATATCTTTAGTAGGTTTCTTATCTGCATGGTTAGTATTTCTAAACACTCTACTACTATTGTTATTCTCAACAAATTTAGGTTTTCTGCATTCAATAGCTCTATGTCCAAAACCATGACAATTATAACAATAACCATTAAGAGGTTTAAATTTCTTACCTGTGCAATCTCTCTTCATATGACCAACAGTATTACAAGAAAAACATCTACCTTTGAATTCTCTTTGCATACCTCTAGGTGATTCCTCTTTCTTAGGTGGTTCTTCTTCCTTAGGTGTATCTTTAGATTTGTTAATCTCATCAGACTTCTTCTCATCTATGCTTTTAGATATTTTTAGATCTGGTTCCTTGCTTTCTTCATTTTCTTTAAAAGTGTTGAATCCAAGACCAGTTTTATCATAGAATGGTTTTTTATAAGATATTTGTTCATCAATCTTCTCATTAGTTGAATATAGTCTTTCAAGTTGCTGCTTAGATTGAGTCAGTTCTCCTTTCACAATCGTATTGTATTTCTCAAGTTTAGCATATTGCAAATTGACTTTCTTAAGTTTAGATGTTACTTTACCAAGTTTAGATTTTAGCCCTTCATTTTCAAGCTTAAGATTTTCATTCTTAGATTTCAGATTTGATTCATTCTTTCCATTTCCATCTTTCAGACTTAGCTTGAGATTTTCTATCTTTAGTTCATGTTTAAGGATCTCATTTTCTTTTTCTAAGTTGTCATCACAATCTTCAATGTGAATTTCAGATTCCTTTTTAGATTTCAAATCTTCCAAAATTTTTTTTAGTTTCTCAATGAGGTTCTTTGCATCATCATATTTTCCTTTCAGAGTATCTCTTTCTTCACTAAGCATATCAATTTGTTCAAGAGCTTCTTCAAGATTCTTCTGTAGCTGATCCATATCCATAGAGATCTTACTCAAGCTGCTAGGCTTTCCTTGAATGATTCTTTTTTGAGTAACTAAGCTCTGATACCAATTGTTAGAAATAGGGAATACTAAGAGGGGGGGATGAATCAGTATTCTACAAACTTTAACTTTTTCCCAATTATGGATATAATAGATTATCTTAACACATGCATAACATAGAAAGCTAAACAACATGCATAACAATAAAACTAAAGAACTCATAACACATTATTTGTTCTCGAGGAAACCCTGGCCAAGGGAAAACCCTAGTGGGGATGGTACCCACAAAGATCCACTAATCAAAATTATCATGTTAAGGATTTTGACCCTATTAGGAGTCTATTACATGTGTATAGTGTCTCAGTCCTAATTAAGGGACTATAGGCCTTGTTAGAAGCCTCAACCCTGTTAGGAGTTGGCAGTACAAAATGTGATTACCAGATGAGCTCACTGCCAAAACAAGTAATATAAAATATTCATTGATTACAAAAATAGTTCAAGGTACATAAACTTATACTTCTTGCATCAATATCTCTTCGTTGCTCTTCACTTTTGCTATTACATTTGCATATTCATTACATTACATTTACATATCTTTATACAGGTTATTAAGATTAATAACTCTCCAGTCGACTATCATATTACAAAATATCTTTATCCAAGGGTTAACATCTAGGATGTCAAACCTTTATATTGTTAAGTCATTATTTTGATAAAAAAAATAATCCCTTAACTCTTTATCAATTCTGTCTTCAAATTCTGTCATGTCGGCTTAACGGTGTCTTTAGTAAAACTATCATAACTTCTTCCATACATGCCTTACTGACTTGCACTCTGAGGTGAGTCTTTAATAGTCACCATAGAGTCTATGTTCAAGTGAGAAAGCACTAAACTTACTCCAATCAACATAACAAATCAAAATTATCTTCAGGTTCACTGGCAAAAACACACTGTCTCATACTTAGACAATTTTGCATTGCGCTCTGACATACTAGCTCTTTGACCTATGTGATCTTCATGTAGATCATATGTTGCCATAATGACAACATCTATGTAACCAACTTAGCCAAATTTCCAACAGATCTATTATTGTTATTGTCTATTTTCGCTGCATATTGGTTTGGCTGCAAGGTCGGTCAATCCTTAACTGGATCCATCGAGCTTGACTACATCAGGTGGTATCAGAGTGAGATTTGTTCCTATTTGAGAAAATTTTGTTCCTATTGGAGCTGAGTAGATCTTGTGTATCTAGATCTTGATTTAAAGATGTCTCCAAGGAGAAATTGAGAGATCCCTGAAGAAGAAGAAACTACTAGAGAATTTTGTCTTGATGATTTTAGGGCTTTGCAAAAATAAGTGCAAGACCTACAAGAGGAATTGAGAAAGAAAAAGGCTACCTTGAAGGAGGATAGTGATGATGAATCTAACGAAGATCATTTTAAAGAAGCTGTAGAAGAAGCTATAGATTCTGAGGAGAATCAAATTCTGAAAGTGATGTCTAAGATTGGGAAAAGACCTAAGATTGAAGTTTATGTATTTGCTGGAAGCCTTAGGCCAGAATAATTGATTGATTGGATCAATGAGATTGATGAATACTTTGAGTATGAAGAAATATAAGATCCTGATAGGGTTAGATTTGCAAAGAATAAGTTGAAAGGTCATGAAAATATTTGGTGGAGAGAAGTTCAGTTGGAAAGAGGTAGAAGAGGAAAAGAAATGATCACTAAGTGGAACCAAATGGTTGATAAGTTGAAGAAGAAATTTATTTCAGTGGATTATGAATTGGATGTGTTTAAGAAGATGCAAGCTTTGAAGAAGACTAAAAAATCGGTACATGAGTATACTGAGGAGTTTTATAGAATACTGATTAGGACTGGTCATTCTGAAGCTGATAAAGAGAAGGTTACTAGATATGTCTATGGTTTGAGACCTAGTATTCAAGAAGAGTTACTTACTATGTGGATGACAACAATCAGTGATGCTTATCAGATGTAATTAAAGATTGAAGAGAAGCTAAATAAGAAGTATGAAGGAAAATAAAATAGTAGGAACCGAGGTCGTAAAACTGGTGAGATAGTTGCCGAGGGTAATGTGACAGAGAATACTAAGATTGATGTAGGATCTAGCAATGGTCAAGTTACTAAGAATACTAGACAAAGAGGAAGGTGGAAGAATGAGTTCACTGACACTTGTTATAACTGTGGTGAAGCTAGTTATAGAAGTTGGTAGTGTCCTACGAAAAGAGTTGCATTAGCTGCTGAAGAAGACATTGAGAATGTTCCTGAGAAAGGTGAATGTCTTGTCACTAGGAGATTGGCTACATGTGTTCCTGAACCGGTACAAAGAAGGAATTTGTTTAGAACCAAATGTAAATGCAAGCATAAGGTATGTAATGTTATAGTTGATGGTGGCAGTTTTGAGAATTTTGTTTCAGATGAAATGATTAGTAAATTAAATTTGGAAAGAAGGAAGCATCCTAATCCTTATCAGATTAGTTGGATACAAGATTTTTCTAAGGTTACAATTGAAGAACAATGCTTGGTTAAGTGTTAGATTGGATCTTACCATGATGAGATATTGTGTGATATATTTCCTATGGATGCTTGTCTTCTATTGCTTAGTAGACCCTAGTAGTTTGACATAAATATTTGTTTTGATGGTCGTGCTAATACCTATGTGGTTAGGCATGAAGGAGCTCGACACAAGATGATACCTTTATAGGAGACAGGGGTTAAGGGATATGGAGTTATCAGGTGTTGTCCTTATGACAAACCTTAGGAGCATAAGGTTGATGAACCTATTCCTGTTAAGTCTAGTTTGAGGGAGAAGGAGAATGATATCTCTGAAGAGTTTGTTAAGATTAAGAAACATATGGTTTTGCTGGTAGAGATGGTATAGTAGATGGTTACATTTGTGACACAGAGAGATGTAGATGATACTGAGTTGGTTGAAGAGTCTGGAGAAGATGAACCTTACCGATGCACTGAGGTGATTGGTAGTGGTCAGAGTTAGTTGCTATCAATTACCAATAAGAGGAGTAAACAAAGTGGAAGATAGAAGGACTTTCTACATGAGACAGTGAATGAAGTAAAGACTACTTGGGATGAAGGACAAGAAGAGATGTGGGTGAAGAATAGATTTGGCATACCTATTATGATTCCCTTGAGGTGTTCATGATTTCCTTCTAAAAAAATCTTTCTTACCTGGGGTATCTGATGTAGGAGCATCCTAGGATTCTTGGCAATCCAGTATAAACCAAAACTATGTTTGTCTTTAAAGGTAGATTTTTTAGTTTTGATCTTGGTGTGGTGGAGTTCTTTCTTAGTTTGGGAGACTGGTGTGTGTGTGAATTTTGTACCCAGCTATAGACACAACACTTAAGTAAAACATTAAAGGTTAGTTAAAATCAAAATCATGCAGTGAAATGGAGACTAATCTAACCAGGTGATTTACTGCCTTCTAGTAGATGTGAGTATGTATTCTCAGATTGGACTGAGATCAGTGACCTTGACAACACCTAAACAAAGGATTTGAATGTAGAATCTAGATATGAGATGAATGCAAATTAATCTATATTTTTGGTTTTTCTTGCAATAATATAAAAAATGATATGAAATCTAATCTATATGAAAAATTGATATGCAATACAATTAATCTAACAATGATATGCTAAATATGAATGATCTCATAAAAGTTGTTTATTCGCAAAAGAAGCTTCAATTCTTAAGATGTCAATTCGCCAGCATAAGTTTGCAAAATTATGAGATGATTTGTGAAGAGCCGAGCCTTGATTTTATAGAAATCCAGGGCTTTGGGGATGCATGGAAAAAGCCATAAATCACTCTAGTTGATTTTTGAGTCAACAGGGAATTAAAGATAGTTAACTCACAAAAAATCATGAAAAAACAACTTTTTGATTTAAATCAGAAGTTGAGATCAACTTTTAACTCAAAATAGAGTTGAGTTTATTTTAAAACAACTTGAATTGATTTTCTGATTTATAGTTTAACTATTTTTTTGATGTTCATAATAATTATGAATTAAATAAATAAATAAAGTGATTTACCCTCAACTTAACTGATTTTAAAAATAAAACAATTGATTTATCGGTTAATCAATTATTAAATCAAACTTTTATTCAAAAATAATATCATTAAATATGACAACTTGGTTTAATTAATTAAATAAGAATTTAATCAATTAATGATAGGAATTTTGATTTATTGTCAAATTTAAATAATAATAATTAGGAATAAATAGAATTAAATTCAATTAAATAATTAAGTGGTAGTATTAAATCTAATTAATTAAATATTCATCATATTCAATTAATCAAACTTTAGGATAAATAAGATTTATCACCAAATAACCATTAAATTAAAGATAATTAAGATGAATAGGAATATTACTAGGAATATTCCCCGACACAGAATTTGAGATAATCAATTAGGATTCGATGATGTTCAGATGTGCCTTAGGTTAGGACTTTGATGTTGATTTTGTTCAAATTGTTGATGTAGGAGGTTGATGAACTTATAGCCCATTTTTGGGGTATTACATTTTGCCCCTCTTTGAATTGTTGTGCAAAGCACAGTGGTTCAAAGATAGTTTGTGTATGATGTTGAAACTGATGTTTGAAATTGATATTGATATGAAACAAAAACTGATTGAAATTGATATGAAGATAATAGGTCCTGAATGACCAAAGAAAATGTTAACTATAACAACAATGAATCAATGATTGTGAAAAAGTGTCAAAACACCTGATTCTGAACCTTATGATTGCGAAGAAGTGAGTGACCGATTCCAGACCTGATTGTCGATAAGAATCACATTGGTATCACATCTAAACCCTTCAGTTATGAAGAATCAAGGAAATAACAGTAATGAACTGATGGTTACAAAAGACTAATATAGTTTACAAGATTAGGAGAATACCAGATTGATATGGATCTCGATGAATCTAATATGCCTTGAGCAATGATTGATTTGCCCCAAGCGATGAGGTCTTTTTGATGAGTCGGCAACTAGACGTGGTTGTTGTCTTGATCACTAAGAGAAGATTGATTACAGATTTAGATTTAGACTTTGAATGATATGCAATACCATGGCCCCTTTAGGATGAAAATTGAAATCTGACAAGAAAAGTTAGCGTTATAGTTTGAGAAGTGGTTAAAACATGTTTGAGAACACATTCTACATCATTTGGAGGTCCAAAAGACCAAGTTTGACTAGGTTTGACCATGAGTTGACCATGGTTGACCAAGTTGAAATTTTGATAGTTTGATGTAAGATAATCAGTTAAGTTGAATACTGGATTTCTATGATGATGGAAGGTTGATTATGCAAGCAATAGACCATCCTGGGTCCAAAAAAATTTAAATCATGATTTTGACATAGTAAATGATCTCAAATTTTAATTGTGATCCTGAAAATGAAATCAGAACATTGAAATTAGCCAGGGGTGCAATTTTTTTTTAAAATGGAGCACTTTTGAAAATTAAGTCAAAAGCTATATAAAGGCTGGAAGGGTCATTTTCAATTCATTTCAACCTTTTGACTTTGAAAACTTTGTGGAGCCCTCTGAGAAAAATGGCAGATAAAGCGGTAGAACCAAAGGTACCTATGAGTTTGCATCAATTTGCGCACAACCAGAGACACCAAAGACCTCGGCAGTACGGACATCCGGTAGGTGGACCTTTGTGCATTGCTAAAAATTCAATTTTTCTATGTTTTATAGGATTTTAGCAATGTTTCGTACATTTTTTCCATTTTTGAATTTTGCATGCATAGAAACTCATATGACTCCCCAGCGAGACTCGTATGACTTTTCAACTGTAGATAGGTTATCCTCTCATAAGCCCCCATGACTCGTATGAAAGGGATCCATGAGTCATACGATGTTTCATCAGGTGCCTCATAACTCGTATGATGAGGAATGCATTGTCGTGCCACTATGCTTTGTCATATGGTATGATGTAGAAATTTGTATGACTTTTCATGCCAGTTTGAAGTATTGTATGGAAAACAGTGAGCTTAAAACTTAGTATTAGGTCAATTTTTTTATTTTTTTTATTTCTTAGCCTAATTATTGACCTATTAACCTACCTTTTGAAATATCGAACTGCCCCATTTCTGCTCTTGTAACCTATTATGTGACCAAATTAATGATAGGCTTCCCTATTTCTATGTTGTGTAGATCATATATCTAGATGTACATGTACGAATCTCGCATTTTGCTATGCAAAGATTATGTGTGTCCTTGCCAGACCCTATAAGGGTCCACCTTGCTTGTGGATTTGAGTACTTGATACATTTACCCAAGATTAGGGTAAACCATGGACTTTTGACTACTTTGATTGAGAGATTCCACTCAGAGAAATAGACCTTCCACTTGCCAACTGGGGAGATCATTGTTACCCCTGAGGATGTGTACCATATACTACGCATTCTATTCCATGCAGGCTGGTGACCAGAGTATGTGAGTTTGGCAAACTTAGGCCTATTATCTTTTAGATGTCTCTTTGGAGATGACACTCAGATGACTACTTCCATTTCCTAGGAGACCTTAGTGTAGAGATATGGACAGACGCACCGGCTGGAGTGCATTATTGTCGAGATGATTGGTGGTATTATCATGTCTGACCATCAGCAGAATAGTATTTTGATGGGCTGGGCCCCTATGGTATCACGTTTGATGGCCACTCCCTCTGAGTTGGTGTGGGGTCAGTGTCTATTAGCTCATATGTTCTCCATGATGCATGAGGTAGTGTATCAGGAGAACAAGTCTTTCGCTACAGGAGCTCTAGTTTTATAGATATGGACTTGGGAGCACATCCCAATGTTGAGACCTGTATGTACTTCACAGACTTATGATATACCAAACTACCCCATTTCTTCTCTTGTAACCTATTCTATGACCAAATTATGATAGGCTTCCCTATTTCTATGCTGTGTAGATCATATATCCAGATGTACATGTACAGATCTCACATTCTACTATGCAAAGATTATGTGTGTCCTTTCCAGACCCTATGAGGGTCCACCTTGCTTCTTGTGGATTTGAGTACTTGATACATTTACCCAAGATTAGGGTAAACCATGGACTTTTGACTGCTTTGATTGAGAGATTCCACTCAGAGACATAGACCTTCCACTTGCCGACTGGGGAGATCAGTGTTACCCCTAAGGATGTGTACCGTATACTACACATTCTATTCCATGTAGGCCGGTGACTAGAGTATGTGAGTTCAAGGAACTCAGACCTATTAGCTTTTAGATGTCTCTTTAGAGATGACACTCAGATGACTGCTTCCATTTCTCAGGAGACCTTAGTGCAGATATATGGACAGACGCACCAGCTGGAGTGCATTATTGCTAGGATGATTGGTGGTATTATCATGTTTGACCATTAGCAAAATGGTCTTTTGATGGGCTAGGACCCTATGGTAGCATGTTTGATGGCCACTCCCTCTGAGTTGGCATGGGATCAGTGTCTATTAGCTTATATGTTCTCTGAGATGCATGAGGTAGTGTATCAGAAGAGCAAGTCTTTTGCTGCAAGAGCTCTAGTTTTATAGATATGGGCTTGGGAGCACATCCCAGTGTTGAGACCTGTATGTACTTCATAGAGGTAGCCCCAGGAGCCTTTTATTTATATATATGCCAGATATGTCAATTAGGGATGAATGGGCCATACTAAGTATTGGAGGCGATGCCTCGATGACATGACATTTGTGCACTAGAGACCATATGTAGCCATTGAGCCTTGGCCTACTGCTCGAGAGTAGTTTAGTTTCTTTTTCCAGAGCCATGTACTGATTGGGAGGTCATCCTCCACTATAGAGAGATTCCTTATTATGTATGGATGTATATAAGATGCCCCTGAGGATTATGCTACATATGTACAGATAGGCAGTGAGATTAGACTTGGATGGACACAGAGGCTCCCTTATGCTTTGTGTTCATAGGAGTACATTGCTATTATTGGCAAGGATTGGGAGTACAGACCAGATGTATTGGATGCTGGTGTTACAGATGGATTCATTTCCTATCTTGTTGACCATCCCATTCATAGATTTTCTGAACCAACTGAGTTGATACCCTCCATGGAGGAGGTGATAGATGCTATAGGTGCTCCGATGGGATAGGGTCCCAGACCTACACAGGATCCCATGATACATCCCACACCTCCAAGACCTAGAGAGATGGCTCCACCCCAGAGACCATGAGGACAGATGAGGTCCCCTCATCCCACTAGTTCTATAGTAGGCAAATCTTCTGGTTCTCATAGAAGAACTAAGGGAGATGGTGATACATTAGGTGGAGTTGGTTCAACTGATGAGGTCCTGACAGCTGAGCAGGTGGTAGGTGGAGATACTAATCCCTTATAGGATGATACTAGACTTGATTTAGGTGCTGAGATCAGACATTATAAGGTGTAGAGGGAAGAGACCACTGAGTAGGTTGCCCCATATACTGAGATGTCAGACATTGATCCTACTGTTCCTCCTACTCAGCAGGAGACTATTAGATGGCTCAGTGCATAGGTCAGGGACCTGAAGGTGCACAATGCTTGATGGGAGGAGTGATACATAGAGGCAGATAGATAGCGGACTGAGCTGCGTGTGGAGGTATAGAGATTATAGGTAGAGGTGATTCATCAGACCTCATAGGAGGCTTACTATGTGTCCACATATTATATAGTTGTTCCTACTGCATAGAGAGTTCCCTCCTATTCATAGTACATGATGGCATCAGAGGGAGCCAGAGTAGAGGTAGTACCAGATGCACCACCTCCTCCTCCACCAGATGTAGAGGATCATGCTAATAGCTGATTTGTTTTGATACATTGATATACTATACTCTTTTTGATCATTGATATATTGTTCTCACTCTAATAGCTCACATGAGCGTATTCTTTTGTACACTATGCTAGTAGTGCACCCCTGACTAGTTTGAGATTTTTGATATATATATGAGATTGATATTTTGGTTGTGACTTCATTTGTACTTATCATGTTTTCATTTATGATGATATCATGTGATGTTTATGCTCTGAGTAGTGTAGAATGTATGTATGGATATATGCAAATGCAATGATTTCTTTCATATGTATGGATGTTATGCAAATGTATTGGATTATGGAAAGATGTATGTATGATTTATGGTTATGCACATGGATGAATTGTAATGCAACAGATGATTATGATATGAAAATGCAATGATTCACATGATATGTTTTACAGGTATTGATGAAGACAAGTACTCAGTCTTATGTCAAAAGGATGTTTAACCCAAGAGGATAACTACTTGTGAGTCTATGAAGAGACCTTTGAGTTAGGTTTTAGCTCTTGTTAAATTTGAAGAGACATTTGAAGAATTTTTTAAGCACTAAAGTTTGTTTAGCCATTTGTGAGATCATGCAAACATGCAAAATGCAAAGAACCAAGCAAAGTAAAATGCAACCTAAGACCTAGGACCTAGTCACTGATCATGTGTCGATCATTCTCATCATTGAATTTTTAGGTAATTGGATAAATCAACACAATGCCCACTAGTTAGAAAACCATAGACATATGAATATTGATTTGTATATGCAAGAATCAATACAACACCCATTGATTAGGTAACCATGGATATATGAATATTGATTTTGTTTTCGGAATGTCAGATTAGATATAAGCACCAAGGCATAAGTGCCATGATGACCTAAATATCATGTCCATTTTGATATAGCAATTTGTATAAGCATCAAAACATAAATGTCATGATGACCAGAATACACCTTGCGGTACAAACACATCAAACAGTCAAGAGGTCATTCTAAATCCAATGTGAACTACCTGTAGTGACCCTTTATAGTTCACATCCTTAGGTAAGATCACATTTCACAATAGGAGAAAGAACTCACTCAAAAAGACAATAGTTAGATCAAACTTCCTTGAATTTTCCAAGTGTCAATGGTCGAGGTATGCATGGCCATCTAATTCGAGATAGAGGCTCTTATAGTCGGACACCATTTCAATCCAAAATTTCCAAAGTTGTTAGATTTTCACATACAAGCAGAAAACAAAGAAAAGATTATGCCCCCAGTCATCACTCTCTAATTCCTATAAAGGACATCATCAAAGAGCTCGAAGGGACACAATATGCAAGAAATATCAATGCGAATCAGTAAGCATACAAGGAGATAAAAGCATGTAAAAAGCATAGATTGTTTTCAGTTTGTGTTGATGTTTGCATTATTGTAGATACAAAATCCTTTCTAGAGACAAGACTGAGTGATTGACTTGGATGAATCTTCAAAGGACTCTGACTAGATATGATACGTCTCAGATACATTGGAGGCCATAGGATATGACATTGATTTCCCCCAAGTCTTAACATTGATAGGATACCGACGCTTGAGCTGATTGGTGTACAGACTGACTTTATTGAAACAAGGATATATACAAACTAAAGCAAGACTAAAAGCTGGGAAAGACCAAGATTGCACTAATAGATGGAACATTTTGAACAAGTGGCACCCATTTGCCAAGTTTTCACCATCTTGGCAGAGATTCTATTTTTGCTACCAAGGCGCCTATTTCTAGGTTTTCACCAAGGCACTTTTTCTTTTTCTCATTTTTTTTGTATTTTTCATTTTTTCAATTTTTTTGTACGTTTGATATTTTTTGATTTTTTTTTGTGAATCATCAAGGTGCCTATTGCTAGGTTTTCACCAAGATGTTCATTTTTTTAGGACTTTTTCCAATTTTAAAGATTTTTTTAGGATATTTTACCATAGACTGAATGCCTTAGGCTTAGAATTTCTTCAAATGGAGAACATTGATTGGTTCTCAGAGTTGTTCTCCTTCAGTCATTGAGAGTTGATAGGCACCAAAGCCAAAAGTAGCAGTGATAACAAAGGGACCCAACTAGTTGGGTTCCAACTTCCCCTTGCATTCTCGATGTGATTGATTTTTAGGATTTTCTTTCAAGACTATATCACCAACCTAAAATTCTTTGTGTCTGACTTTCTTGTTGTAGCCTCTAGACATTCTTTTCTAATATACTCTGAGATGATCATACACTGCTTGTCTATGCTCATCTAGTAGTTCAAGTTCTTGCAACCTAGACATTTTGTAGTCATCATCAGTTACTACACCATGCATTCTGATTCTTAGTGATGAGATTTCAACCTCAATAGGTAGTACTGTTTCATACCCATAAACTAAAGTGAAAGGTGTAGCCCCAGTGGGCAATTTGATACTTGTTCTATAGGCCTAGAGAGCTAGATTGATCATGAGATGCCAGTCTCTTCCTATTTTATTAACTATATGATACAAGATTTTCAATAGATTCTTGTTAGAAGCCTTTGCTTGTCCATTCCCTTGAGGATAGTAGATAGATGACCAATGTCATGTAATCTTGAATTTGGCACATAGATCATCTAAGTCTCTATTCTTTAATTGTCCACCATTATCTGTGATTATGGAATGAGGTATCCCATATCTACATATGATATAGTTCAATATGAACATAGATATTTGTTTTCCAATTGCTTGTGTCAAAGGTACTGCTTCTACCCATTTTGTAAAATAATCTGTAGCTGTGATTATATGGGTATGTCCATTAGAAGAATGAGGATGTATAGCTCCTATAAGATCAAAGGCCCATTCATGAAAAGGCCATTGTGTAGTAAAGGGAATTAGATCTCTCCCTGGAGCATGAATTAAGTTGCCATGCACTTGGCACTTTTGACAGTTCTTAGCAAACTTGATAGACTCTTTCTCCATTTCAGGCCAATAGTACGTAGCCCTAATAAGTTTTCAATCTAGTGTTAAATTGTTTGAGTTTGACCCACAAATACTATCATGGACTTCTCTAATGCACGTTGAGACTCTTCCCATTCTAAACATCTAAGTAGCATACCATATAGACCTCATTTTTATAGATCATGACCAATGATGACATATCAGGAGGCATTACGGATAAGGTATGTCTTTTCATGGCGGTTGAAGGTATCAAGAATGATTTAGTCTTGGAGATAGGAGAATAGATTTTTGTATCTGGATGAATCATGACCTACAATAGTGAAAATCATGCAGGTTTTAGGGGAATCGTATGTAGGATATGATAGTGCTTCCACTAGGAACTCATAACGTAGCTCATGTTTAGGCTCGTATAATAAAGTAGACAACATTGCCATTGCATCGGTAGCCTTATTCTCTATTCTAGGAATTTTCTCAAATGTGATAGTTATGAAATACTTCTTTAGATCATCTACCATTCACTTATAAGGAATGAGCTTTTCATCTTTAGTTTGGTACACATCATTGACTTGATGGATTACGAGTTGAGAGTCTCCATGAATGTGTAGCTCTATTACTCTCCATTCAATTACTATTTTCACACCATTCAAAAGGGCTTCGTATTCTACAATATTGTTTGTGCAAGGGAACTTTAATCTGAATGCTTTAGGTATAGAGTATCCTTGAGGGGTTATAAATAATATGCCTACTCTTGATCCATTCTATGTATAGGAGCCATTAAAGAATAACTGCCATTCTCTAGAAGAAAGAGTCATGATAGAGGAATCTAGAAATTCCATTTGCATTGGTGTATCATCAATCATAGGTGCATCTGCTAATTGATTAGCAATTACCTATCCTTGTATAGCTTTTCTTTCCACATAGTCAATGTCAAATTCACTTAAGAGCATGACCCATTTGGCTAATCTATCGGTGAGGGCAGCTTTTCTTAGTAGGTACTTGAGTTGATCAATTTTAGCTACCAAATGTGTGGTATGAGCTAACATGTAATGTCTTAGTTTCTGTGATGCAAATCTCACAGCTAGACAAGCTTTCTCAATCATTAATAGTTCTTCTCATATGCAACCAATGTTCTATTGATATAGTATATAGCTCTTTCCTTTTTATTCTCATCATGTTGTGCAAGCAATGCCCCCAGTGATGTATCTGTAGCGGAGACATATAAGATCAAAGGCTTCCCTAGAATGGGAGGCATTAAGATAGGAGGATTTGGTAGATATTTCTTGATATGGTTGAATTTGATCTCACATTCTTCATTCCATGCAAAGGTCACACCTTTATGTAATGTGTTTGTAAAAGGTTGTGATATATCTGTTAGCTGTGATATGATTCTTCTGATAGATTGAAATCTTCCTTGCAATGTCCTCATTTGAATAATATTCTTTGGAGGTTGCATTTCCATGATAGCCTTTAATTTAGCTGGATCAACTTCAATGCCCTTCTTTGAGACTATGTCTCCTAAGAGTTTTCCAGAAGTGACACCAAAAGCACACTTCTTAGGCTTTAGTCTGAGACTAAATTTTTCCATTCTGTCTAGTATCTTCCTCAAGTCATTTAGATGTTCATCTCTAATCATAGATTTTGCTAAAGTATCATCAACATAATCCTCCATAGTCCTATGGATCATGTCATGAAAAATAGATGTCATGGCTGTTTGATATGTAGCACCAGCATTTTTAAGCCCAAATGGCATGACATTCCAAGAGAAGGTGCCCCATGCACATGTGAAAGTAGTTTTCTCTTGATCCTCTAGAGCAATTTTTATTTGATTATATCTAGAAAAACCATCCATTAACGAATACAACTCAAAGCCCACAGTCATGTCCACTATCATATCAATGTTAGGTAATGGAAAATCATCCTTAGGGCATGCTCTATTTACATCTCTAAAGTTTGTGCATACTCTAATTGATTTATCTAGTTTTGAAATAGGTACAATATTAGAGATCCACTCTACATAGTCAATAACTCAGATGAATCCAGCTTTCAAAAGCTTCTCTAATTTAGCTTTAAACAAGAGTGCAACGTGAGGATGCATCTTTCTCAAATTTTGCTTCACAGGTTTGACATTTGGAGCTATAGATAAATGATGTATTATAAGATTAGGATCCAACCTTGGCATATCTGAATATTTCCATGCAAAGTTGATCTTCTTCTCTATTAGGAATGTTGTAAATTTTTTCTTCTCTTCTTCTGATAAAGATTGTGCTACATGAATCAATTGTGGTTCTTTTGTTGTTCCCAAGTTGATGGATTGAGTGGGCTCAATTAGAACTGGAAATCTATCCTGTAAATGACTCAGAAGGACATCAAATATCTCATCCTTAGGTGCCTCAGAGAATTTTTCACCTTTGAATACATCTTTTATTTTTACTTTTGTAGGTTTTGAGACTGCCACAAAGTGGTTTTCACCCTCATAACTCCTTTTCTTTTTATTCTTAATCTTATTTTTCTGACTAAGATACTTGATGTCTGACTCCATCGTGCTAACACTTGGTTCACTGATGGAAGTCCTCATGAGCTCAACTGCATTGAGGTAACAAGCAAGGACATAGTCATTCAGGAAGCTATAAATACCATGGCTTAGATTTGTGGAGGTTTGATCAAGAAGTTCAGGATGTTGGATAGTCAAAGTGGGAAATGATTGGGAGATAGTGTTTACAGATATAGATCTGACATCATTGGTCCTAACCCAATGCTTGAGTTCAAAGGTGATATTACAACTTAAGACATTCAATTCACGAATAGGCTCAATTTCATTATGGGAGTCCAATTCAGCCATAGGTGGATCAGACTTGATAAGTTCATCATTTCGCTCTAGACTTACATTGGGTTTAGGTGCATATTGGTGAATAACATCAACATGTTTCTTTGTAATAAGCTCATCTTCTTCTGGAATGGCTCCCCATTCATAGTCATTAGATTCTTCATCTATGCCTCTAGGAAATCTAAGAACATGAGTAAAGTCAGGATGAATACCCCAAGAAGGGTTAATTCTTTTGATTGGATCATCTTCAGCATCCATAAGGTTCTTGATTTCTTTAGGAAAATGCTCATAGGGGATAACTTCTGAGCTATCTGAATCACTATCTGATGGTTCAGTTTCTTCCTTCTTAAGAAGGGGTTCTCCTAGTGTGATCTTCTCTATGACATGGGAACAATTAAATTTGAGGTGGAAGGGTTTATTTTTAAAGCCTAAGCCAATAGTATCTTTGTTTGCCCTACCAGTATGTGAAATAGGTGTTATAAGACCCTCTCCTCTAACTCCTAGAGGTCCTTTACCTGAATATCTCATCTTAGCTATCAGTTTATCTCCTGGACCATATGCCTTAGAAGGGATTTTGGATACTATAGAGTCACTAGTTGGGATAGCTTGAGATTCAGGTTCATCTTTGTATAGCCATGTAAGCACAACTTCATCTTCTTCAAATTCTTTCTTAGAGACTTGTTCTGCTACAAAATTCTTTTTATATACCTCAAGAGGTTCTTTAGAGTTTGGTTTGGACTATTTTAAAGACTGTCCATAAGACTTAGGTGAGATAGGGAGAGATGTCAAAGATAAGACTGGCTCTATAGTATATTCTCCCATACCATTTTCTTTGATATTGACCTCTTTTGTGAGGTCTTCCATTTTAGATGTGGATGCTTCTTTTGTGGACTCAATGGAAGATTCTCTGTTATTACACATAATTTTATCTGCACTCTCTTTTAATGTATTGCAAGTGGTGGATATGTTTGTTGGAATAGTGACCTCTACTCCTTCATAAGGAAATTTCAAGCATTGGTGAAATGTAGAAGGAATAGCCTTCATCTCATGTATCCATGGTCTCCCTAGAATAATGTTGTAAGCCAAAGATAGATCAAGAACTTGACATATAGTATCTCTGATAACCAGACCTGCTCTGATAGGTAAGACAATGGTGCCTTTAGAAGATCTTTCTTGTTCATCATAGGCTTTTATAGTTATTTTCTTTCTAGGATCAATAGCCAATTCTGAAAATCCCAATTGTGTGACCAAGCTATAAGAACAAATGTTTAGGCCAACACCTCCATCTATCAACACATGTTTGACACTATGGTTCTGGATCAAGACTTCTATATGCAAGGGCTGGTTATGTCGGTGACTCAAGGAGTTGTCATCTTCCTCTGAGAAGAAGATATATTGTGGTGATGTAAGATGTCCCACCATAGTCTGGAACCTATCTAAATCAAGGTCATTAGGAACATTGGATTTGAGCAAAGCTTTGTCTAAAATAGCTCTATGAGCTGGAGATATCTGAAGCAACTCAAACATGGAGATTTTTTCATTAGTGTGTTGGATTTGTTGAACAATGCTATAAGATGTTGGCCTCGTATCTTTAGGATTGGAAGATTTAGAAGTAGCCTTTTGTTTGGAAGTAGAAGAAAGATTGAAGGGCATCTTAGGGACATTTGATGAATCTAGGATTTGCTCATTCATATGTTCTTGAGCTTGTGATCAAGTTACTGCATTAGCTGAAGTATGATCTCTATCTCTTTGCACAATTATGATGACATTGCAATGCTCAGAGAGACAAGGTTCAACCATATTAATAACAACATTATTTCCAGGCTAAGCATAATTGACCTTTACCCCCATATTAGGCTAAGAAGATGAAACTTCTTGACCATGTTTTGAAAATGGTTCTGTGAATGTTGTATGAGCATTATTGCTCTTATGATTGTCAATCGTGATGTCTCCCTTATCAATCAGATCTTGAATATTATGTTTCAAGCGCAAGTAGTTATTAGTTTTGTGACCTTTACTCCAATGGAAATCATAGAATTCATTCTCTCTCCACCATTTTGGTTTAGGATCAGGATCAGATTGTCAGATCTCAAGAAAAGAGATTATGTTATTAGCCAATAGAGTTCTCATAGCTGATTCCAAAGATTCTCCCAGAGGAGTGAACTTTCATTTGTTATCAGTGGACCAAGATTTGTATTCTGGCTTCTTTTGAGATGGTTTGGAAACCTTTTCTTCTAAAGCTTTGATGGCTTGGGTACCAATAGTTAGATTGAAAGATGGTGCCTTTGATGGGGAATGGATAGTATCAACAACACCATCTGTGACAATGCCTTTATCCTTGTTCCAATTTTTTTTTCTTTTCTTTAGAACGAGACCCTGATTCGTACTTGTCCTTTTGAAGTGTGATGTCTCCTTTTTTCACAAGTACTTTTTCAATTTTGATCGCATTGTTTACCATCTTATCAAAAGATATATGATCTTGCATTTGTAAAGGGTAGTTGATCTCTGGAACAAGTTTATTGATGAAGATTTCCAATTTCTCAGTTTCTAGAATAGGCCTAGCATATAGAGAGAATTTCTTCCTCCATCTCTTGAGAAATGTCAGGAATGGTTCTCCTGGATATTGTTTGAGATTGCAAATATCGATCATGGTGACTGGATGTTGAATGTTGTAGGAGTATTGCTGATAGAACAATTTGATCAACTCCTCAAAAATTTTGATAGTAGAAGGCAATCTAGAGAACCAATGAATGGCTGCTCGTCCCAGAGATCGAGGAAAGAGATGCATCAGATAGGTTGGTCTGTGCATGAACTCCATAGATTGTGTACAGAATTCTCTGACATGATCTTAAGGATCAGAGTGTCCATCATACTTATCATATTTAGGCATCTCCACTCTTTTCAGGAATGGTGGCATGTACAAGTCTTTGTCAAATGGAAAAGGACATAGGGCCTCCATGGAGAACTCCTTGGGTTCCTTTTCTTTCTCAGGTTTATTAAGTTTGACTTGCATGGCATGCATCTGTTTAATCATAGCTGTGAGTGGAGTTTCTTCCTCATGCATAATGATATCTTCAACATTAAAGTTAGGAGGAATTTTAGCTCCTTAATGAGCTAATTGTAAAAAATATGTCTCTCTATCTTCTTTCAATAAATGTTTCATCATTTTTTTTAAGTCATCATCATTTTGGTACTGAGCAATTTCTTCAGGTGTGGGTTCCTGATCTGCACCATGTTGAGATTGAGCTCTTTTAGAGCCAAAGTTTGTCCCTTCTTGAGACATGGTAGGAGTTCTCCCTGCGATAGATTGAGGAGGAGTTTGTTGATTGCCTCCATGAGTTGATGAAGGAGGAATGTAACCAGATTTTAATAAAAAATTGCCAAGACCATCATCTTTGTAAAGACCAAAATTGTAGATTTGCTCAAGAGTTGGAGCTTGGAGAGTATTCAAAGGTATGGTATGGGATATTTCTCTAGACTTCTTGTGAGAGGAAGCTCTAGTTTCCACCATTAACCTTGGGTGAAGAAAAAGAATATGATGAAGACAACTGAAGAAAAATCTGATTCAAGAAGATCAAATGACACAACCTTGTCAAGGTTTGATTGATTGAAGCTTAGATTAGATGTAAATGAAGGAGACTGTGCCCTGGATGTATGGGTAGATTCCCAAAAGATAGCGGACAGGAGTTCACAACACTTAGCCATTTTGAAGATGGATTGAAGATTGATAGTTATGACAAGGTTTTGACACAAGATGATAGAGACTCAAATCGATTAAACAAAAGGCTAAATCAAATTCAAAAGGTAGTTGATAGTAGGGTTTTTGACTTTTCAGAATTGAATAGTAGCAAAACTTGTATGATAGTATACCTGATACCATATGACAATCTGGGGGTTCTAAAATGACAATAGCCAAAATCATATGACTTTCTGACTTTACAAGATGACTGTTGACTGCAGAAAGGTGTTTGACATCAAATTTTGCAAATTTTGAGGTTTTCAATTTTAGATTGTTCACAAAATTATCTTTCTAGATTTGAAGGTTGTAGCGGATTGATTCATTCTTAGTAACCAGATAGATAAACAAGCATGCAAAATAGCAAGAAAGTGATTTCAAGCACGTCTGAAAAAAATGAACAGGGGACAAAGCAACCTTGTGCATGAACAATCAAGTGACTGAATTGTGCTAATCCCTAGGAGTGCTAATAGCGTATGTTCCAAAAAAATTTACAATAATGCACATATTCCTAGAAAATGAAAATTTGGCCTCACTAGGGTTTTTAGTAATGGTCTAACTCTGCAACTTTTGTGATCTCAAGAGAACGAACTCCAATCCAGGCACACTGAGGTTTTGACATAGTCTGGGAACTTAATCTTCTGGATCTACTAGGGAGATCTGAAAGCCCAACAAGAGACCACACCTATGAAGATTTCCTCCACAAGGACATTTATATAGTGGCTACTGCTACCACGGTGAAAATGGATATTACTGCTTAAGGTTTTGTCAAAGTGGTTGACCTAATTAAGGGAATGTCCACTACAGTTAACCCTCTCTAAAGGTGACTCAAAAAATATACCACATGGAGACTGGTTCCAGATTCAAGGATCTGAGTTTCTGGTACTACCCTACTACCCAAAAAGGGAGTAGAGCATAATCATCTAGCCTTTTCGCTTTTAACCCAAACAAAGCAGACAGATTAATCCAACATGCTAAGACCAAGATTATCTCACAAAGATCTATGATGTCAAATACTTATGATCTATGAACCTCTCTAGAGAGAGAATGTATCAATCAGAAGCTGAAGACGCACAAATCTAGTAGAACGTGAGACTCTGTCAGTAACCTCCCTACCTACAAAGGTTCCTTCGTTGAGAAGAGTTTCACTGGAAACCCACTCTCTCAAGAACCATGAATAATGTTCATAGGGCCTATTTACTGTGTAACAAAGATGCTGAAAAGAAAATCTATGTTTTTTTTATAGCCCAAAATGAAATCTGTGATATGAAAGCAATAAAGGTCACACAAGATTGACAAGCAAGAGTTCTTTTTAATCCAAATTGAAATGTTATCAACTAAAAAGATTACTTGAATTCCTCACAACATGCTTAGTAGATTCTTACCTATTTTTAGCAATTTTCACACTTTTCCCAATCAAAATCAGTAGAAATCAATTAGAAACAACAAATTTCAATCGTTAATGTTAGCTGTCAGTCCAAATCAAAAAAACAAATCTAGAAAACTACCTGAAAAAGTGAAATGATAATTGAAACCTGGCACTGAAACTCGTACGACAGTGGGCCACACACCAGATGACAATCAAGAAACTCATATGACACTAGGTATCAGATAATACGACAAAGGAGCTTCAAAATGACACTGTCCTTCTGACGGTATGATCCTCAATCAAATAAAATGTTGTACAATAATGGGTATCTCCTGATACGAGTTTCTAACAAAACTCGCATGAAAATTGTATAGAGAAAAATTAAAAATCATAGCTTGGAATAGAAAATGACAAGAAGATGATAGAAATTGATAGAAATTGAATGGAAACCTATTTCAGGGCCCCACAGTGGATGCTAGAAATGTGTGTGTGAATTTTCTACCTAGCTGTAGACACAAAACTTCAGTAAAACATTAGAGGTTAGTTAAAATCAAAATCGTGCAGTGAAATGGAAACTAATCTAACCAGGCGATTTACTGCCTTCTAGTAGATGTGAGTATGTATTCTCAGATTGGACCGAGATTAGTGACCTTGACGACACCTAAACGAAGGATTTGAATGCAGAATCTAGATATGAGATGAATGCAAATTAATCTATATTTTTGGTTTTTCTATGCAATAATATGAAAAATGATATGAAATCTAATCTATATGAAAAATTGATATGCAATACAATTAATCTAACAATGATATGCTAAATATGAATGATCTCACAAAAGTTGTTGATTCGCAAAAGAAGCTTCAATTCTTCAGATGTCAATTCGCTAGCATAAATTTGAAAAATTATGAGATGATTTGTGAAGAGTTGAGCCTTGATTTTATAGAAATCCAGGGCTTTGGGGATGCATGGAAAAAGCCATAAATCACTCTAGTTGATTTTTGAGTCAACAGGGAATTAAAGATAGTTAACTCACAAAAAATCATGCAAAAATAGCTTTTTTGATTTAAATCAGAAGTTGAGATCAACTTTTAACTCAAAATAGAGTTGAGCTTATTTTTAAAACAACTTGAATTGATTTTCTGATTTATAGTTTAACTATTTTTTAGATGTGCATAATAATTATGAATTAAATAAATGAATAAAGTGATTTACCCTCAACTTAAATGATTTTAAAAATAAAACAATTGATTTATGGGTTAATGAATTATTAAATCAAACTTTTATTCAAAAATAATATCTTTAAATATGACAACTTGCTTTAATTAATTAAATAAGAATTTAATCAATTAATGATAAGAATTTTGATTTATTGTCAAATTTAATTAATAATTAGGAATAAATATAATTAAATTCAATTAAATAATTAAGTGGCAGTATTAAATCTAATTAATTAAATATTCATCATATTCAATTAATGAAACTTTAGGATAAATAAGATTTATCACCAAATAACCATTAAATTTAAGATAATTAAGATGAATAGGAATATTACTAGGAATATTCCCTGACGCAGAATTTGAGATAATCAATTAGGATTCGATGATGTTCATATGTGCCTTAGGTTAGGACTTTGATATCGATTTTGTTTGAATTATCAATGTAGGAGGTTAATGAACTTATAGCCCTTTTTTGGGGTATTACAATTGTTTGCTCGATTTATGTGGTTACCAGGGTGCTTGGTCTCTGAAGAACGCTTGATGACTGAAGGCATCAATTCACTGGTGCTCAATGATAACTATTTTCCTTGGTCATGCCTGGCATGGTTGGTCGACTCGTGCTCAGTTATTGCTTCTATTTCTCGGTGTTCTTGCTTACTGACTAGATTGTTTGGATAAATCAGCTTGGCTGACTGGTGCATTTAATTTGGGTCACACTCCTCATGTTATGGATTGACTATTGGACATGTGGGGACCTAGATCTAGTGTGTTGCATTCTCCTAGCGGATCTAATGACCATTTGGGCCATCTTTGAGAGTTTTATTTATTTTGTAAGGCTATGCAAGAGCTAATTGATGTTTTAGCATTTAATATTTGTTTGTAACAGTTTATTGTTTCATCAGCCAACTTGTGGTTGGGAATCAATATTTATAGGATGTTTAGGTAGATTTTTAGAGAATAGATCAGATAGTTGAGAGAAAATTTAGTAGCCTATGAGCTTAGGAATAGGAAGATTGCTTGGAAGTTGGAGTACAAGTTTAGATCTTTCTTGGGTGCCTACCAGTGTGCTGTATGTTGCAGACCTGGACTAGCTGAATATGGATGTTGGGGAAGGAATTAGCTCCTGTGAGATCTTTTAGACTGTTACTTGCTTTGTATTTGGCCGTAACCAGGAAGGCCTTTTAGCCTGACACATTGCATGTAATCAGTAATAGGATGAATAAAGACTTCTATTTTGTTTTAGATCTATTATTGTTATTGTGTATTTCTACTGCATATTGGTTTGGCTGCAAGGTAGTTAGTCCTTAACTGGATCCACTGAGCTTGACTACATCACCTTACACATTTTTCTCCTATATGGGTATGTGCAGGATCATGGTATACCAAACTAGGCCCTTAAATGGCAATGAAAATTTAGAAAATTAGGTTTAGGAAAGTTGATATAAAATATTGAACAAGTTATAAATATTACATCAAAAATATGTAAGAAGATAATATGTAGAAAATTGAATTTAGTTTCTAAGATACTAGGCCTTTTTTGAAAAACAATTATTCTATATGTTGAAAATTTTAAATTTCAATGTAGTAGTATGCAAATTTCAATAAAAACTAAGAAGTGGGCATATCTCTGACCACCTTAAACACAATCAAGTGATAATTTGTTTTTACAAGATTCTAGATATTAGGAGTAGACTCATGTCTGGATGTGACACATATTTTTTTGTAATTTACTTCCATGTAAATAATTAATTATGATTTTTCTTCTACAACTCTTTAGGAATACAAAAAATCTCATGTCTGGCCATGTTAACTTGGTCTAAACTTTATCAAATTGAAAACCTTTTTTTATTTTTCTTGTAGTAGGAAAATCATAGAATGTGACACATGTTTTGGATTTCAAAAATGTTATACAGTTTGAAAGTTATAGCTATTTTTCAATAAGTATATCAATTAGGACTAGAAAGATAACAAGTAGGTGTATGTCTGACCACATTAAACAAAATCAAATAATAATATTTTTTTAGAAGATTTTAGATAAAAGTAGTAGACTCATGTCTGGATTTGATGTATATTTTTTTGTATTTTTTCTCCAAGTAGATAATTTTTTATTTTTTTTTCTGCTACAAATTTTCCTGAATATAAAAACTCATGTGTCTAACCACCTTAACTTAGTCTAAACTTCATCAAATTGAAATAATTGTTTATTATTATATTATCTGAAGCATAGAATGTGGTGTATATTTCAGATTTAAAAAATGTTATATTGTTTGAAAGTTATAGTTTTTTTTCAAAGAGTCTATCTGTAATCACCCAAAAATGGTCATCTAGACTATTAGCCCCTTGCTAGCATTATTTGCTAAAATCATCAATTGCTTATTCTTTATCAAATCCTAATTCTATCATTTATTCAATTATTTTCTATGGTCTAACCATTTTATCCTAATTCTTTATTTAATTAAAAGGAATTTCCTCCCCTTTTATTTAAATAAAAAGCCCCCACCTTTTCCTCTTATCCTAAGTTGCACAAATAAAGCATCATTCTTATTTTATAAAAATAAGAAAAGGCCTTTTTGTCTCACATGGGGCACAAAAGTCAACACTTATTTCTCATTGGAGGAAACTTGTGCACATGGATTGCTCCCCTTTCAAGCTCCACCCTTGATTAAATCTTTTGCCTCTTAATCTCCATGGTCCATTCCTTTTCAATTCCTTTAAAAGGAGAGCTCTCTTCTCATTCTAGGATCCATCTTTTGAATACTAACCTTATGTTGTATGATTTCTTGGAGACTTTGGAGCTTTTTGAAGACATTCTTACATCCATCTTTTATTTGTTGCATCATAGCTTCATATTTATGCTTTCCTAGATTAGCTTCATTTCTATGCTCTAGATTAGCTCACATAGATTAATTAGCTTAGATTGTAACACTTGTATCTTTCTTTTCATAGCTTAGCTTGCATTCTCATTTCTAGCATATTTTCATTTCATTCTCATATTGATTCTTGTAGATATTGGCATTCTTTCCCTTATCTCTATTGAATCTCTCATTGCATGGTTTACTAGCAAGGTCATAGGCTTAATAGCTCTAGCTGAGAGCACACTTAATATCCTTGCACTCCATGCCTAGGGAGCTCTAGGTCACTTTTCAAGGTTTCCCATTCATGGATTCCCTTGGAAGTAAAGACTTAGAGAAGTGCACATCTTAGTGCGTACACTATTAATCAAGACTTCATTTTCACATCACCACTTTTTGGCATACCATGATCCTGCACATATCCATATGACCATACTCTCCATAATAATGACAATTATACCATGTATTATAATCCCAATTGAATGTGTTACCTTTCCTAGGTGTTTTATTCTGCTTATTGGATGTCCACTTAGCATTAGATCAACATTCTTGTGCTCTATGACCATATTTTTGACAGTTAAAATAATGTCCTTGAGATCTAGGTCTAGTGGGTGGATTATTGATCTTTGACCTACATTCATGTGCCTGAATTTTTGGCATACCATGATCCTACACATACCCATATGACCATATTCTCCATAATAATGATAACTTTACCATGTATTATAATCCCAATTGAATGTGTTACCTTTCCTAGGTGCTTTATTCTTCTTATTGGATGTCAACTTAGCATTAGATCAACATTCTTGTTCTCTCTGACCATAATTTTGATAGTTAAAACAATGTCCTTGAGATCTAGGTGTAGTGAGTGGATTACTGACCTTTGACCTGCATTCATGTGCCTAATTTCCATGCTTCTTACATTTAAAATTGTTACAAGTAGTGGTTGTCGTTGCACCAATAGATCGACATGTTAATCCGTGATACAACCACTAGACTTATAGAAGACACAGGAGGTGGTGAAGCCATGCCAAAAATCTTGAGGGGAGCACTAACCATTTTTCCAACAATCTCCTTCTTAGTGTTACCCGAGGGGATTCAAACATGTGACCAAGCTCTGATACCACTTGTTACAAGTAGTGGTTTTCATTGCACCAAAAGATCAACCTGTTAATGCCCGATACAACCACTAGATGTATAGAATACATAGGAGGTGATTAAGCCATGTCACAAATCCCGAGGGGAGCACTGACCATTTTTCCAACAAAAACAATTTCCATTGAATTTTGGTTTAGGATTGGACTTACCATTCTTGCTTTTGCACATGTTTGTTGTGTGTCCTAGCTTTCCACAATTATGGCATGTAGGTTTGTTATTTTTTGACTTTGCATTCCCTTGTTCTCCATTCTTTGATGATTTTCCTTCTTCAGTGGATGATAGGTGCTCATCATGTCCATGTCCAAAAGTGTCACTAGATCTTCTTGGTGAACTCAATGGTTCGTCAAACTATTTCACATCTTCATTTGGCTTGTTCATCCTTTCATTGAGTTCCTCTTCAGATCTCAATTCATTTGGTCATTCTCTGATCTCAGATTTGTGGTTTCCATATCTTTCCTACTCAATTATAGATTGGCAAGTAATAGTTGATTTACCATGTCCAATTGATTGTTTTTCAACCTCTGCATATCACATGTCCTTTCATCAAGTCTTATAGAAATTTGTATCTTGTCCTCTTCTATCATTATATTCTCTTCTTTAGCTTTCTTTTCTATTCAATCACTTCACATAATCTAGTTGATTGAATTTCCTGTTCTCTCTTTAAGCTTATGAAATCTTCATTCAATTCATTATTTCTTTATAATAGGTCTTCTATAGCTGCATCACTATCAATAGAGTTTCCATTTTCAAATAGACCTTTAGTATCATCTTCTTGATATTGTGTATCATTTAGTTGGATTGCCAAATCTTTCCTTCTGCTTAAGGATTTCTTCAATTCTCCTCTGGCTGCTTCAAGCTGGTGTAATGCAGGCTAGATGTCAATCTTGTGATTCTCTATGATATTTTCCAACTTATAAAATTCCATCTCCAAGACCTTAACTCTCAAGTGATTAGAATTATTTTAAGAGACTTTATCTCTGATACCAATTGTTAGAAATCTAATATGAGAAAGTGAGATACTGAGAGGGGGGCTAAATCAGATATCTCCAATAATTCACTTCTTTAAACTAATTCCACATGCATATCATAAACATGAATCTTAATACTGAAATAGATCGAACATTCTAACTTCATCCATCAAATGAAACATATAACACATAAATTTTGGTTACCTAGAAACCTTCAAAAGGTAAAACTGGGATGGGGATGACACCCAAAAATCTTCACTACTACAGTATTAAAGTATGCCTGTTAGGGCTACAAAGTTTGATCACTTCAGATGATCTACCCTGTGAGGGGTCTGACCTATTAAGAGCTTAAATACTTATACAATCTACCTTGATTAAAGGATTTGAAACTTACACCTAAGTAAGCACTTAGTTAAGAGATTTATAAAGGCATGTGAGGACCACTTTGTTAAGAGATTTACCCTGATTCACCTACTAGAATGTATTAGTACCTGACCCTTTGGTTTGCACTAAAAATGTTGATAACACATCTTCTCCTTTCATACTTGTTTGATCTCCAAAATCAAATGTAGCTCTATTATGTCCTTCACTTCTCTGCTTAGTCAATCTACCTGATCTCTACCTATATCAATCAAAACACTGTCATGTTCTACATACATGAGATCTCCTTTGTTCTACTTACTTGCATACATTCATACTTACTATGTTTAGGGTTTAGATCTCATCTTATATAAACATTTGATCAATCTTCTAGATCAGGATCAACAATATAGATTCATTACTGATGTTGGTTAAGCATTCCCTTTTTTTGATAGGTTATATGACTTGCATAGGGATTGAAAATAATAAAATAAAAAAGTAATCATCTCCTTGATTAACTCAAAAATCCTTAAATCATACATAAAAGTTAGCCAAAATGATTTACCTTGATGTTTGTGCTATAACAAACACATATGTCCAAAGTGGCTTGCTCGACATATGAAGTCTCTGATGCTTGGCATTTACTATTCTTCATATACTGGTGCTCAACACTGACTATTCTATACAACTCAGCATAAACTACTCAGGCGCGACTAGTGAAGTACTCGGTGACCTCTTACTTTCTTGGCAGTAACTACTACTCAGTAAATGTACAAGTTTATACATGACTCGACCTAAATAAGATGTCTCAGTCGCAGTGATGACCAACCAACATTGCCTAAAAAATGACTAAGTGTTAGACACTTATAGACAACATAACTTAGGGATCAACATGTTGATCTTACAAGATGAACTCAAAAGAAAGAAAAACATGTAAGACAATGGTACAAATAAAAGAAATAAGAAATAAAATTAAGTAGATATAGTCAAGGAGTGCACGATCATAGTCCTATGTAGGAGAAAGAAAAATACTTCGATCAAAGACTGGAAGAATATAGTTTCTCATTATGAGTTGTATTGTTGCCTCTAATTTTAGGTTATAGGGTTTTGGATATCCTTTATATTTTTAAGTTAATTATTTTAACTCTTAAATTTAGTTATTTTATTTTGAGGATTAATAAATAGGCTTTGAGTTAGTGCTATTATCTCAAGGTTTAGGTTTATTTGTATTTTTCCTATTATATTATGTACAAGGTTGGAACCCTAAATGTTTCTATTTTATTAACACAAATAAAATATATGTAATGTTCTATATTAATGCCATATATTCGAGTGTAGTATACACATTTAATACATAAGAAATTTTGCATCTCCAATATTAACATAATTAAAAAATCCCTTTTATTTATAAAAATTATGAAATGATATCTATAATAGTTTGCAGTCATAATAATTTTATAAAGAATTCCCATAACAAAAATGCCACATATTTAAGAGGCCTAATGTTGATCATTCATATTTATCTTCTAAGAAAATCACAAATAATTACACCATAATTATTTTACTTATATAAAAGAAAATTATCACGAGTGCTAAAGAGATATATTTAAATTTGTATAGAATTATAGGTAAGAGTGATGGTACATTCCTTGGTTATAGCATAAAGATTCAAAACACATGAATATGTAATGAATAAAAAGATAGGTTAATCTATCATAGTGCAAATAATTTGATAGAATGGATACCCTTAAACATTGGATTTTTAATAAATTAATTTAATCCTACTTCTAAATTAAAATGATGAAAGATATCTATTATATTTCCATACTCAATAACCTAAAAATATATAGACTAACAAAAAATAATAGTACCCTATAATATTTCAAAACCCAACCATAATCATCAGGCCACTTGATGAATTGAAAGTATTGGTTTAAGGGCAATTTGATATAAATTATTTTTGGTAATGTGAGGTGGGTATAAGGAGAAAACCTGTGGATAATCCTATGATTATTAACACTCATTTTATCCCAAATATCAAGGAAATTAATAATCTAGATAAGGAAAAATATAAAATAGCTATTGAAAAATTAACAAAATTAGCTAGAGTTCAGGCATTTTAATTAAATGATGCCAAGAGGAAATATTTTGTTTATGATCAAGAATTTTATGCTATAGTTCAGGCATTGAAAAAGTGGAGATGCTATCTACTTCTTAAGGAGTTTTTTTTTGTATATTGGTCATCAAGCTTTGAAATATTTGGACAATCAAGGAAAATTGAAATAGAGACATTTGAAATTAGTTGATTTTTTGCAGAGTTACACATTTATTTTGAAACATAGAAGAAAAAAGTCTAATAGGGTTGCAAATGCTCTTAGAAGGAGACAAATTTTACTGACAAAGATGCAGAATGAGGTGGTTGGGTTAAAGGAACTCAAGAGTTTGTATCCAGGGGATCCTGATTTTGGTGAATCTTGGAAAGCTTGTAGATAACCTATTAATCTAGATAGAATGAAGTGGTTGGATTTCATCATCTGGGATGGCATGTTATTCAGAGAGAGTTAGTTGTGCATTCCATGAAGTTCTATGACAGAGAATCTCATCAAGGAGAAACATAGTGGAGAATTGGTTGGACATTTTGGTCGAGATAAAACCCTTGCTCTTGTTAGTGAGAATCATTACTTGCCACAGTTGTAGCAAGATGTTAAGAAGTTAGTACAGAGTTGCCGAGTATGTCAAATGGAAAAAGGAGGAAAGTAGAATACAGGGTTCTATTAGCCATTACCTGTACCAGAGAAGATATGTGAGGATATCAGTATGGACTTTGTTCTTGGTTTACCAAGGACTCAATGGGGGCATGATTCAATTTTTTTGGTTGTTGACACATTTTCAAAGATGACACATTTCATTCCCTACAAGAAGACGTATGGTGTTGTTTATGTGGCAGAATTATTTTTCAAAGAAGTGGTGAGACTAAATGGTCTGCCAAAGAGCATAGTTTTAGATCAAGACACTAAGTATGTGACGCAAGGGAGGATGAGGAGATGGGCCAAATGCACACCCTAACTAGATCCACCTTGCAAAGATCACATGCAGAAGAAACAACACAATAAGTGAGAGAGAGAATGCATATATATTTCATATATTATCTTCAATTTGATTCATATATGCTAGGATGTAAGGCCTTCCCAGTTCAGGCTAGATATTACAATCAAGTACATAAGTCCTCCAACATGCGAGGCTCTTCCAACAATCTATAATCTTTTAGCTTCTATGTTATATCCAAAAACTCACACCTTAAATTCTAACCAAATGACTACATTTATACAAGAGGCTACCAAACCAAGTCAGCCTTCAGATCCACCATCAATGGAAGGAACAACCAAATCTAGGTCCACACGCTTCTCAATGATAGATACCATAATTAAATCTGCAACCAAAATTAATTACACAAGTCAGCCTCAATAGAAATCCAAAATAGACAACTCAGTAAGCAAGGATAACTGAGTGCCAAAAAAGCATCACCAAGTGCTAGGGAAATTCACCAAGCACTAGAGAGATAACTGACCAACACTGGTAAACAAAGGAAACTGAGCAACACCGAACCAACTCGATCAAAGAAGGAACTAAGCAACACATAAAACTTTAAACATGTTTTTGGTGACCCAAGATTGCCAAGGACCCGAGATGCTCCTGCATCAAACACCTGGGGTTATTTGAAATGATTCTTTGAATCATGAAACATGTATAATCCAAGCTGCATCCAACTTAGATTGTGAAATCCATGTATTGTCTTCAATTGGTCTATTCTTCCACTTTACCAGATATTCCATATATTATTTTCCTCTTGTACTTCTGCCAATTCTTTGCTCAAAAATCTTCTCAACTTCTTCTATTTGTTTCTTAGGATAATCCATCGGTGTACTGTCATTTCTTCATCTGAATCATGATACTCATACAAATCAAAAAATTTAAAAATAGGTGATATACCCATGTCATCAGGTAACTCAATCTCATAAGCATTTCCACTGTCAAATCTCTTCAAAATCTTAAAAGGTCCAAACTTCTTCATTTTTAGCTTCCCATATGTTCCAACAAGAAACCTACGTTTCTTCAAATGAACCATTACTTCATCATGGATTGTAAAAGTCTTATGTCTTCTTGATCTTTCAGCTCTATCTTTGTATTTCTGATTACTTTTCTCCAAATTATATTTCACATCTTCATGCAATGTCTTCATGTACTCAACAAACTTTACTCCTTCAACACTTCTCTTTCTTTCATTAGTAATATCCCTCAAATTTGATATACCTCTCGGTTGTATGTCATTTACAATCTCAAAAGGTGTCTTTCCAGTACTCCTATTCACTAAATTATTGTATGCAAACTCTTCTTGTGTGCATATAGAATCCCAATTACTTGGTGCATCTCCAACTAAGCATCTCAAAAGATTTCCCAAACTTCTATTCACAACTTCTGTTTATCCATCAGTTTGTGGGTGAAATGTAGAACTATGTTTCAACTCAGTGCCAAAATTTCACCAAAGGGTCTTCCAAAAGTATCCAACAAATTTACTGTCTTAGTTAGAGATAATACTCCTAAGTAATCCATGCAATCTAACAATTTTCATAAAGAAAATATTTGCTATATATATTGCATCTGATGTCTTTCTACAAGGTATAAAATGTGCCATTTTAGAAAATCTATCCACAACAACAAATATAGAATCATTACCTCTTACTGTCTTTGGTAAGCCAAGAACAAAATCCATACTGATGTCAATCCACGGTTTCTCAGGAACAGAAATCGGTGTATACAATCTAGTATTCTGACTTACTCCTTTTGCAACTTGACAAATTCCACAACTTTTCACAAATTTCTGAACATCCTTATACAATTGTGGCCAAAAGTATTTCCCCTTAAGAAAATTTAATGTCTTATCAACACCAAAATGTCCAGCCAAACCACTACTATGTTTCTCTTTTATCATATTAGTTCTCATTGGTCCTCTCGGTATACACAACTGAATATCTTTAAACAACATACCTTCTTGAATGAAATATTCTTCCCATTTAGTACTCAGTTGATTTTGAATAGGTGCTCTACACTTTCTCCCTAGCTCAAAAAAATCAGGATCAAACTCATAAGAATCTCTCATGTGATCAAAGCCAATAACTTCGTTGTCATCTCGGTCATCAAGTATATCCTTCTACTTAATGCATCAACAACTTGGCTAGTGACTCCACTTTTATGTTTTATTGCAAATGTATAACTCTGCAAATACTCAACCGATTTCATATGTCTCTGATTCAACTTATTCTGACTACCCAAATACTGTAAAGCCGTATGATCAATGTACAACACAAATTCACTCAGTATCAAATAATGTCTCCATTTCTTCAGTGCTTGAACAATAGCATAGAATTATTGATCATACACAGAGTATTTCCTTTTTGCATCATTCAACTTTTCACTAAAGAAAGCAACATGTTTACCTTCTTGACTCAACATAGCTCCAATTGCACTACTAATTACATCACATTCCACTTGAAATACCCTATTGAAATCAGGTAATGCCAAAATAGGCAATTTAGGAACCTTCTGCTTCAAGGTCTCAAATCTTTTATTAGTTCCATGTGTCCACTTGAATTCTCTTTTATCTCCTTTCATAGTCTCAGTCATAGCATTACAAATTAAACTAAAATTTCTAATGAACTTTCGGTAAAAACTTGCCAAACGATGAAATGATCTTACCTCACTAGCATTCTTAGGTGTAGGCCAATTCAAAATAGCTTCAACCTTTTCAAGATCCATCTTCAAACCATTAGCTAAAATCACAAATCCCAAACACACAATCTCCTCTTTCATCAAGGAATACTTTTTCAGGTTAATCAATAACTTTTCTTCTTTCAATCTCTGCAATACTTGTTTAACATGCAAAAAATGTTCTTCTCTGGTCTTACTGAATATCAGAATATCATCAAGGTACACAGTAAAAAAATTACCCAAGAATTTCTTCAAAACTTCATTCATCAACCTCATAAAAGTACTCGGTGCATTAGTTAGACCAAAAGCCATAACCAACCACTCATACAAACCTTCTTTTGTCTTGAAAGAAATCTTCCACTCATCACCTTCTCCGATTTTGATCTGATGATACCCACTTTTGAAATCAATTTTTGTAAAATACTTTGCTCCAGTCAAACTATCCATTATATTGTCCATTCTAGATATAGGAAACCTATATTTCACTGTTATCTTGTTCATTGCTATGGAATCAGTACACCTTCACCATTCTCCATTCTTCTTAGGTTCCAATATACTACATACTAACCAAGGAATCAAAATTTCTCTAATTAAACCTTTCTGTAACAACTCTTGAATCTGTCGATTCAATTCCTAATTCTTGGTAGGTGTTAACCGATGTGGTTCCTTATTTGGTAAACTAGCTCCAGGGATTAGATCCATGCAGTGATCAATTCTTCTCTGTAGTAGAAAACCATCAGGTACATTATCAGAAATAATTTCATTGTACTCAGTGAGTAACTTATCAATCTCCTTAGGGATATTATCCTCTGTTTTCTTACTCAGTTTGTTAGGAATCACAAAAAAACATACATAATTCTTCTTCAAATCCTTAACAAACTTTCTTCCTTCCATCAAGTAAACTTTCACAGATGTGAAAACGTTACTAACAGGTTCTTCAATCAAGGGAAATAGAACTTGTCTTCTCCCATCAGTCCAAATAGTATATTTATGCAATCTCCCATCATATATAGCATGTCTAACATATTGCCAAGGTCTACCCAACAAAATATCACAACAATCCATAGGCATGATATCACATAACACCTTATCATAGTACTTTCCAATTTTCAAATTCACATAACATTGTTCACTTACCAAGAGTGTATGCTCATCTTTGATCCATAAAATCTGATAGGGCTTCGGATGTTCCAACCTTTTCAACTGCAACTTTGTGACCATTTCCTTAGATGCTAGATTCTCTAAGCTACCATTGTCAATGATTACCTTCCAAACTTCGTCAGAAAATCGACATCTAGTCTTGAACAAACTTTTCCTTACCAGATCTTTTGTTTTACCTTCACTCCAAAGTGCTCTCCTTACCATCAAGTTATTTTCCTTCTTAGGTTCATTCGGTGACTCTTCTTGCACCAGGGCATTTCTACTATTATTGACCTTCTTACTTTCATCTGTGCACTCAAATGATCTATGTCCTTCTTCTCCACAATTGTAACATGTTCCTCAGAAACCACCTCTATTATAACCACCTCGGTAGTTACTGCCTCTGCTTCTAGATGAACTTTCACCTTTCCACTCGGTCTTGTCTTTATCCAGATTTGTCTTTTCAGGTTTAAGTCTACTATTTTCACCATAAGATCTACCTCTTTGTCTTTGCTCATGTTTCTTGTTCAATTTCTCCACAACCTTCAATGCAAATTGATAAGCCTCTTCAATGTTCTCCAATTTGACCAAACTAATTTCTTCTTGGATGGAAACTCTCAAACCATTCACGTATCTAGCAATTCTTTCCACATCATCTTCATCATGTCCAAATCTAATATCTAGTTTATAAAATTCCTTAGTATATTCTTTTACCTGGCTATCTTTCTGCCTCAAACTTTACATTCTCCTAACTAGGTTAGATCTAGATCTAGGTTTGTGAATCTAGGTTTGAGGGTTCCTTCTTGTCAAACCCTAGATGAATTATTGTGGGGTAGTAGATTGTGATCTCACCAACACTGGTAAGGGAATAAGTTAAAGACAGATTTGAAATTCATCTCATCACATCATCCACAGACTGATGGGAAAATAGAGGTGGTGAATAGGAGTTTGGAGAATTTGCTGAGATGTTTGGTCGGAGATAAGCTAATAGGATGGGGTTTGGTTTAACCACACGTAGAATTTGCATACAATAATTTTATCAATGGGAGCATTGGTAAATCACCATTCCATATTTTACATGTGAAAGTACTCCCAAAAATGCTTTCAAGTTAAGGAAGATAGACAAACGAGAGATAAGTAGTGTTGAAGTAGAGGATTTTGCAAAACGTTTGAAGAACATCCATAAGGAGGTGAGGAAGGACATTACCAAGATGAATACACAATATAAGGCTAAGTCAAATGAGAAAAGGAGGCATAAGGAATTTCAGGTTGGGGATGAAGTCATGTCTCATTTGCAAAAGGAGAAATTTCTAGTAGGTACATTTATAAAAAGTTTAAAATGAAGAAGTTTGGACCATGTAAGATACTGAATAAGCATGATTTAGGAAATGCCTATGAGGTAGAATAGCCATCTGAGCTGAATATTTCACCAGTATTTAAAATTTTAGATCTAATAGAATATCATGAAGAAGGTGTTGAAGATGAGATCACAGAAGCACAATGGAGTATTTCAGCTACAAAGGAGATTGAGGATATACTAGACAGTCATTATAGAAGAAGCATAAGGAACATGACATATGAGGAATATATAGTCAAATGGAAAGAATGACCTATAGAAGATTCATCACGGCTGACAAGGAAGGAGGTTAACTGTCTTGGTTTTCCCGTACACACATGAGATGTGATAGGGTCACCTCTCAAATTACCCTAGGTGTCTAATGTAGGAGCATCTTCGGTGTAAGGGAAATCTTGCATCACCCAAAAATATTTTTGGTTTCTTTTGATCAATAAGGGCTATCTTTTGCAGAGCTACTATTTTTGGAAATTAAATATTTTTAGAAATTTTTTCATTTAAAATCAAAATCCTCTATGTTCTTCCCTAGAGGTTCACTTTGTTCATATCAGTCTGCCAGTAAAGTTTCATTTCCATATCAAGTCTAGTTTTGAAGATATTGAAACTTTTCGGTACTGGCAGCATGGTATAAAAACTTTGAACTCAGTTTTCAAGGCTTTAGAGGCTCAGAATGGGTCAAAACTTCAGTTGATAGGAGCATCCATGAGTAAGGTGTTGCAGAACTCTTCACACCATTTCTAAAATGGTGTCATAATAGCCAATCGGGTCAACGGGTGATTACTTATGGTCTCTGGAAGTTATGCTACCTAAAATGGAAGAAAATGAATTTGCTTCAAAATTTCTTTTGAGTTTTGAAAGTTATTTTGAGTGGACTCTAATGTAATAAAAATGAAAAAATAAAATAATTCTAGAGGTGGTCGGCCTCAATGGCTAAAATTATAGAACCTTCCTAGGCAGTGGAAAATTACCTATATAAGGAAGGCTCGTAGTGTTTTATAGGGTAGTTTGGGGTAGTTATTGGAGGCTTTGTCTTACATAATATTGTAAGGAAAATGCCCATGTGGATTTGCATATTGTAATTTTGAAATTTTTAATTCCACACTCGTGGAGATAATGAGAATCCCATTTTTTGTTCTTGCATATTGTTGTTATGTCTCTATTTATGTTATGTGTTTGTCATATTAAGGGGTGCACCCTTCATCAATCTCTAGAAGATCTCACTGCAAACCATTATCCTCATGTTCTTTACTCATCTTTTCAAGGGTGTGGATAAAAGAAGGCCTACTAACCCCTCTAGTTAGAGCATCACAATCTACTTTATTCTTGCTACTAGTATTAAAACCAAAGACTTGAATCTTAGTCTCTCTCCTATTTCTTGATTTGACCATAAAGAAGGGTTTAATTGAGAAAATAACACATCATCATTGACATGGTTATCATTATCAATTATTGTACCCTCACTACCTGATTGAGAGACAAAATCATCCTCATCCAAAATCACCCCTTCCTTGGCATCCTCTTGGGGGTTTGCCAAAATATTTGAAAGATTGATCTTAGAATCCCCACTCAACATATTTGGTTTAATGCCTTGAGCGATAAAATTTTGGGTGTCCTTACTAACATCTCTATTTACCTCCAAAGAGATCCCCCTACCCACCATCATTATCTTTGAGCGAATCCTTAGGCCCTCTACCCAGCCTTTTAGAAACAACATGAGAAGAAATGTTATTATTATTTTAATCACCCTCAGATCCATTGGTTTCCACATTATTCTCAAGGCTAACCTCTTTTTTCCTTTAGAAATTCTTTGAAGTCTCTGCTTTAGATTATTTCAAAGAACAATCCTTAGTCCAATTGCCAATTTTTTTGTAGTGAAAACAAGTGAAGGGGATGAATTCAAACTCAATAGCTTGAGGCTAGGCACCAAGCTTTGACTTAATTGATACTTCCCCTAGAAAATTAGAAGATTATTTGATATTAACACAAATCCGAGCATAAGCTAGTCTCTTTCTAGCAACCATTGTAGGATCCGTAGAAAGAAACTCCTGAAATAAGATGTAATTCCCTTGAAAATCTCCTCATCCCAAAATTCTAATGGTAAGCCTAACAATCTAACCCACATTGGAGTAGCATCACAAACCCAAACAAGGGGAGAAAAACTTGGTTCCTATCTTTTCAACACCAAAGAAGCCCTTCCAAGCATCCAAGGACCTCCCACCAAAATAAAGGTTAAATCCTCCTCATAGGTAAACATGAAGGAACAAAAGCCTTTCACCATAGCTAAAACATCAATCTGGCCCTTCCTTTTCCATGTTTGGGGAACCCAAGCACACATAGAGTCAATATTGGGCTGGAAGCCAATAAACTTACCAATCAATGAGCACTCCATGGATGCCACACCTTTCTAAAGTAGGCAATTTGAGATAGACACATAACAAGCTCTAGAAACCAGGTCAACATCATGCCCAACCAGAGTAACGGTCTTACCTTTTAACCTAGCATTAAACAATTCCATCTACTTAAGGTGTTCCAGTGGGGGACCCTCTCCAACAATCTTTTCCTCAAATAAGACAAGAGGATGCGGATCCTCAACTCATCTCCCATGGCAACCTTCTTGGGAATCTTTGACAACATAGAACCCGCAGGTGATTCAGATTCCTCTACATCTTCAGCTCATTCTCTTGTACCTCCTCCTCAGTGTTATGGGAAATTCTCGTCCTCACTCTATTCAAATTCTCCCCTTCACCACTTCACTCCATCTCTTGTGATTATTGTTTTATTTCTCCATTATAATAAAAAAGATTGTCGGTATATATATATATATATATATATATATATATAATGCTTTTGTTTCTCCATTGTGATAACGAAAATTGTGGGCAAAGATATTGCATAACAAAATGCTTTTGAGAGGATTTTTTTTATTATTATTACCATTACATTCTATACCCCAAAATATTTAGGATTGGTCGTGGAATGTACTGTCAGGCACCACTAAGAGTATTCCTTCTCCCTTCACATAATTTCAAACTCATTGTATTCCGTAAAGAGAAAAGGTTTATCTATGACACCTGCCTTCACTCTACTGTAAAATAAATAAACCCTCTACCTAAGAAAATGCAAAGGTCTACGTTGACTAGTAGGAATAAAACTATGAGCTGTGAATTATTTATTCCAAAATAGACGTTTTCATGGTACAGGGGTCAATTTCATGAAAGACTAGATTTGTTGGGTTTAACGTGCATGGAATGCAAGCTTAATTCCTTCCTCTAATGGACTTTTGGTCCCTCTGATGTTAACACCACAATTATAGCGTTGACATGTGTTAACTTATTTATAACAGTAACAAGCTCCATTGACAAATTTTTCGTTGATGTTGATTGATGTAAAAAAATTTCTTTTTTCGCTATTTTTTTCCCTCATTAGGTGTTATCATAAAAGTCTAGGCAATTATTTTAAAATAGTAATAATAAAAATATTAATCAAGAGAGTTCCACCTGCGTCGGCAACGCCATAAACCAAGGTTCGAATCACTCCATTAATATTCCAAAATCTAGGTGACTGTCCTTTTCATTAATATATAATAATGGCAGAGCTTAGTCCTGAAATCTTTCTACATTGAAAAAGAAGATTTTGTTTTCCTTTTATAAACACTGAACTTATCTCTGACGTTCATTTAATGTTAAAATTATTAGGTTTTCAATAATTTAAAGTCCATGACATTGAAAATGCCGTCGTCAGAGATTAGCATCTTTACTTTTATATAACGAATTACAATAAATAATTATTCAATCTAGAATCCTTCAATAATGAAATACTTCATTCTTTAGTTTTATTGTTCTTTTATTGATTGTATAACTGTTTTTCTTAAGGAAAACCTGCAATGAACAGCCACTTACGTTGACAGAATGTTCTGATATACGTCAATGAATAGTCATGTCTGATGTAGATTATTTTGTCTTTGTGGAGTTATTTAATAACCCGTTGTGTTGGCATTTTCACATGGTTTTGATCTGTAATGTGACTGCCTCCTAATACAGTACTTCACAGATCATGGCCGTTGGATTTCTGGGCCATGGATTTCTGAGCATATTTAAACGCAGGCAGTATTTTAGGTGATCCAACATAGCCTATAATATAGGTAGGGTGGGAAATGATTTGATTATGATAATATCAGAAAGTTGACTTTGGGTATTTCTATTTGTTTCAAACTCATTTGGTGACATATTTGAATGTCAACTCCATTTAAGAAGACCGACAAATGCTTTTTGAATGTGAACTCTAGTGATTCCATCCATGTTACATTAAGAGTAGGAATTGATTGATTTAATATAAGAGCATCAATTATGAGTTTTATTGATGGATGTGCATGTATCCAGATAATTTTCACACAAAAGTTGTAGATGGCCGAAGCAATATTTTGTCCAATTTTAAACCAACAAAATTGGATTTTCAAATACATGATAGGCAATAGGGATTGAAGGGGAGAGGATTAGCTGGATGAGCATGTTTTAATAGTTGTTATGTTATATATTATTAATATATTTTATTTATTTATTTATTATATGTTAAGATAATTAGTAGTATGTATTTAGTTTAAATGTGTTTAATTTTATAAATTATATTTAAATAAAAATTAATTATATAATGGTATATAAGAAGATTAACAATTCGTCTATTTAAGATTGATAGTTCTCATACTACAACTTAGTAGTTGAATGATATTTCAAATACGAGCTCAATACCATTGTCTAGCTATACTAAGTCAAAATCTGACACTCTTGGAAATTCTCCTAAGACTCTAGTGACATCATCTTCCTTTGTAGACCTATGTAGTAGTCCCTCGAGTAGCACTCCTAGCATTTCTTGCAAGTGCCTACCCTTTGCTTACTCTCCTTTAGAGGTGATGTTGGATCACGAGGTACTTGATTGTATATCCTACTTTGAAAGGAAGGCTTGGTCTATAGATTGAGAAGCTTGCAACACTTATTTTTTAGCTTGAAAATTTGGAATATTAAGTGCATGAACTTAGTGGTTGTAGGAAAGGTTGAGATCTTTATCTGTATGCCCCTAGTTTTTTGTCATATGCTTTGAATTCTCTATGGACCATAAATCTATTTTACTATGTGGGATTGGAATTAGGTTCTCTCCCTCTTTCTCTCCACTACTAGATGCCCTCTTTCAACCCTCTAAATGAATCTACAACTATCGCTCCTATATAGTTAAGGTTTCCTTACCTCCCCCCTTTAGTTTTGACACAAATTAGCTTATGAGGCTATTGGAAATAAGTTAGGTTGCTTCATCTAGGTGGATCATAACATCACTGATTCTATGCACAAATCATATGCTTGAATCTTTCTAGAGATGGATCTTTTGAATTCTCTATCAAGTGAGATAATCTTCAAGTTGGGTGAGAAACCTTGGACACAGATGGTTGAATTTGAGGGGATCTATTTCTGTTGTAGACACTAATTTTCTATGGGCCACCTTCTTTCCTCTTTCCTCTATGGATCCCATTCATGTTTTTCCTCCACCTAGTAGAAAGGTGTTGACCATCGCCATCTGATTTGGTTTCCTACCACTCCATATGATGATTTGGTGTACTTCATGTGTTGCCTCAACCACCCCACAACTAGGAACTTAAATATCTATCCTCTTCCTTCAATGATTCATGACACTCTTTCTTTAGATTGTAAGGCCTCTCCTTCTATATGAGGATTCATTTATGGAGCTTTGCCTATTTTTTTTAGAGAGAACATTGTCTTGTACTCCTAAAAGTCCTAGGAATAAAAATGATGCTTCCTCAACTATTTTGTGTTGATAGAACAAAAATAAGTCCCTCATAGTTCCTAACTCATAAATAGTTTTTGTTGGGGCAAAAGCTAAGCCCCATCTCTAGTTTTAAATTATTGTTCACTTTGTTGTTTGGAACATTATAGTAGTTTTTATTTATTTTTGGTTTTTGATGTTTAATTAGTTTTTTCTTTTTTCTTGTTACCACTTTGGTAATCGCCTACCTTGCAAAAGGGTTTGAGTCATGTCAAAAACCTACTTATCTTTATAAACAATAATAGATGTATGTATGCACATATTATGGTCTAATCTACTTTAACATGTTCCCACACAAACTAGAGAAGATATAACTATTAGAACATATATACATACATAGGTTCATATATACATGTATATGTACACACATAGATATATAACCAAATCTATTTAAAACATACATCTAAATATATATCGATATCATGTTTAATTTATTATTAAGATGAAGATATTTGATGCATACTAATTATTAATTCATATGTATTGAAAATAAAATTACAAATAAATAAACAAATATTTTTTAATAAAAAAATTATTAATGCAAAGAAATCAAGAAAAAAATGACCATTAATAAAGAAGATAAACCTATAATGTGGAAAATTAGTTATAGATTATGTTAGTGTGAATAAGGTTATGTCTTCAATGGTTACTTAGTATGGATTTTTTCACTTGCTAAGTTTACTTAGGCCGTAGGTATTTTCTAGAAGTCTTGGATCTCATTTACTTCTTATGTCCTACGGTCATGTCAAATTTGTTTATGGTGTTGCCTCATAACATAAGATTGAGATACTTGTTGACATCCTATGCAATCCTATCATTCAACTTTTCTAAATAAGGAAGACTATTGTATGTGCATACTCAAATATCCCATGCATCTTAATATCAAGAAAATTTATTTCTTGCATACTCTTTTAGGGATGTTTATCTTTTATATTAACGTGGTTCTGGGTGTTCAGCTAATATTAATCTTATACATGGTATCAAATCCATTGACTTGTAAAAGGTTGCACATATTTGATTGTAGATTTATTTCCAAATGAGAGAGCTTGGTGATTTTTATGAAAGTTCAGTATGTTCTTCTCCTGCATCATATGATGACCTAGAGAATAATTAAAAGAAAAACACTATATTTTGGGGTTTCCTATTTGTGGGTTTTCATTGTGGGTTCATATTGGAGTTTATTAGAGAAAATTTAAGCTTAATATTCAGTTTAGGGAGTTGAAAATATCTAATTAATCCTTTGGTTTTTATAAATCAAGCTTGTGAAGAACTGTCTACAAGGGGTTGTAGTTGGGAGTTGGTTTCTAGAAATGAGAACTAGTTAATTATTTAGAGCATTTTGGGCCATAATAGTGTTCGATTACAAAGACGGGGGTTGAATAATTAATCCATGATCCCAAATACCTTAATAAATTTTCTCTAATTAACTCAGTAGTAGCTCGGTAGAAACATAGTTCACTATTTATCAACAATAGTATATAAAATATAACAATCAGTAAATCATTCACAACATGTAACACCAATATTTAACGTGGAAAACTAGCTTTGGGAAAAACTACTATGGGTATTATCACCCACTAAAGAGAGTACTCGTTTAAAGTACGCCCAGTTAAGAGCCAATCTAGTTAAAGATTACAATACACACTATTAGGTGTGACCTGGTTATGGGATTTACCTCAAATCTATTATGATCTTCACCCTATTAGGAGTGTCCTTGTTAGTCGGCTTTAAAAACTCTTTAGAATGTCACCTTTTTCAAGGATTTTACAATAAGACTATTAGGTCTACTTTTTAAAGAGATTTCTTTGTTAGAAATGCTAGTAAGAAACAATAATAAAATTGACCTATACATTTGCAACTATCTTTTCTCAATCAAATCCTTGTACGATCTTCAATCTTCACTTCAATTCTTCATTATCCACTAGCATCAACACTTCATCAATTCATTCTTTTCACAATTGGAATCTCTTTGTTCCTTCTTCTCTGCAATAGTCGATAAGTCTTCAAGTATTTAGTTTTCTAGGTATTCGTCCATACAAGATCATCCTTTATATAGACAAATTTTTCCTCTTGATCTCATCTATTACATTTTCCCTTAATCAAACTTGACCGTTCAATTTATTATACCTCGAATTTGAATCTCGGTAAAACATTTTCTTTTCACCTAGGACTTTGAACTTTTCTAGAAACTTGTTCCATCTCTTTTTCTGCTTAGATCTTGCTGTAGATCTGCACCTTGAATTTTCATGTCCATAGATCTCTTGTAAATAACTTTCCTCATCATCATGATCATACAACTCTTCATAGCTAATCATTAAATGTAGATTCAATTCTTATTTAATATATGTTTATTGCTTAGTGTTCTCCATTTGAATTTCAGTTACATCACTCAATGCCTTGAGTTCCTTTTACTTTACCGAATGAGCTTTCTTTTTATCTATACCTTACCGAGTGACATATCCTTCTTGGTATCCAAAACAACTTAATTTACCAAATTGTCAAATCTTCATCACCGTGATTTACCGACTTAACATAATCATATGTTAGGTAGAGAAAAATTATATCAACATAATCTAATCATTGAATGATTTGTATTAGTTGCCTAATTAAGTTCTTCAACTTCTCAACTTCTCATTTATTCTTCTCCTTAACTCATTCATCTTATATCATTACCAAATGATATGGAAACATAATATAAACCAAAAACCAATTGCTTGACATCAATGACAAGAAAATAATTGATCTAACCTTTCTACTATCCTATATTCCTCTTATTTTGGTTGGCCTTCATCTTCAGCTCCATCATATAATCAATCTTCAACATTACAAAAAGTTATAGTAACAATCTCCTTCTTTGGCATTGATCAGAACATTAACAAATTCAATGTTCAATTGATGATGGTATCATTTAGTCTCATACCTTAGTTTGTACTCTTTTAGAGTAGTAGCATTTTCTTTTCTGCTCTTAATCTTCCATCTATAATATATCTCTTTCTATTAGTAATAATTTCCATTTTAATTCCATCAGCAACATTCCCTTATTCATCTCCCTCATGATATTCTATCATCAATTACTATTCTCCCTCTTTTAGTAAACTTATCCTTCTTACATCACTTGACTTATTCATCTCCTTGCTTCATATATACATCACTATTCATCTCAATTAATATATTCATCTCCCTCTTTTATATATACTTATTCATCTCCCTCTTTGACAATAATGCCAAAGAAATATAAACTTCTCATATTATACCTCAAGTGTATATATTTTCCATTGTAGTCATAAACTTCCTTTTACATAAATTCCGATTTCACCTAAAGAGTGAACACTTAACATTAACTCACAAGATAGATATTCTATTGAGTCCTTAAATGATGCAACATGCGTCTTTCCAATTAATTAACATTGGATAGGGGAAGAACCCCTAACTTACTTTGGAGATACTCAAAAGCATCCTTCGGTAGTGGTTTAGTGAATATATCAGCTATTTGTTCTTTAGAATTCACATACTCTAATGTCACATGCTTATCATGTACTTTCTCTCTCAAGTAGGGATACTTGATAGATATATGGTTTGTCTTTGAATGCACCAAAGGGTTCTTTGATATGTTAATAGCATTGGTATTACCACAATAAATTTTAATAGGATCAGTAATCTCTTCATGCATACCTTCCAATAATTGTTTGATCCATACAATGTTAGAATAATTCATAGTTTCTGCCACACACTCGGCTTCGATAGTAGATTATGAAATACAACTTTGTTTCTTTCTTAACCATGTCACTAAAATTTCTCCTAAAAAGAAAGCTTTTCCACTAGTTCATTTTCTATCATCAATATTTCCTACCCAATCAACATCAGTATATACCTTGAGATCAAAATCTCACCCTCTTGTATATAAAAGACCAAAATCTTTAGTCCATTTCAAATATCTAAATATCCTTTTCATTTTAGAAAAATGTGTCTAATTTGGATTTGCAAAAAACCTTGCAACAATACCAAATGAATGTGCAATATTAGGTCTATTGTGTACAACATATTATAGTTTACCAATCATAGATCAATAAAGTATCTCATTCACTTCCTTAGTGTCACCTTCCTTAGACAATTTACAACTAGTAGCCATTGGTGTTCCAACCAGTTTTGAGTCTTCCATATTGAATGTTTTCAAGATCTCCTTGATATACTTTGATTGAGTGATGTAAACCCCATCCTTAACTTATTGAATTTGAAGTCCAATAAAGAATTTAATCTCTCCTATCATAGACATCTCAAATTCCTTCCTCATTTCCTTAGCAAATGAATTAGACATTATCTCATTACCACCAAATATAATGTCATAAAAAAATATCTCAACTATCAAAATTTCATCAGAATTATCACATTTCAAGTATAAATTGGTGTTATCACTAGCCCTTTCAAATCCAATCTTAACTAAGTAAGAGTGCAATATTTCATACCATGCTCGAGGTGCCTTCTTTAGTCCATATAAATCTTTATGCAGTTTGTAGACCATATTCTTATTGATCTTGTCAACAAATCCATTAGGTTGTTCAATGTAAAAGTCTTCTTCAAGAATTCCATTCAGAAATGTAGACTTAACATCCATTTGACAAACTTTGAATCCTTTGTAAGCCACATATGAAAGAAACGTTCTTACACCTTCTAATCTAGCAACAAGGGAAAATTTTTCAACATAATAAATACCTTCGTCTTCTGCATACCCTTCATAGACTAATCTTTCTTTGTTTCTAATCACATCTCATTTCTCATTGAGTTTACTTCTAAAAATCCACTTTTTTCCAATCACATTCTTGTCCTTAGGTCTCGATACCAATGACCAAATGTTATTCTTTTCAATTTGATTAATTTATTCTTTCATAGAATTCATCCAATCTTCATTCTCCAGTGCATCCTTTACTAATATTGGCTCAAATTCAAAAATCAAACATGTGTTATCTTTCAACTTACTTCTTGTCATGACTCCTGTATTCTTGTCTCTAATTATTCTGCTCGGTGAGTGGTGTCTCCTCATATATTTTGCTAATATAGGGTCAGTAGAATGTTCATCATTGTTTTCATCTCTCAGTGGAGGCTCATCAAGTGTTCATTAGTTTCTTCTTATTGCTACTCGATTGTATCAACCGAATTACCTTCCTGAACATAAACAAATCTTTTGTAATATTCAAGTTCCTTTTTTATATCCTCTTCATTCTTTTCTACAAATTCATCAAATCTTACATTTTCACTTTGAACAATTTTGTTAGAATCCTTGATCAAACATTTATATTCTTTTCTCTTTGATGAGTAATCAAGAAATATTGCTTCATCTCCTTTAGAGTCAAACTTTCTATTTCTAGCATCTTTCAGTATGTAACACCTACTTCCAAAAATTTTGAAATAACTTACATTCGGTGTGTGACCAAACCAAAGTTCACAGGTTTTCTTGTTTGTACCTTTCTTCAACTGTATTTGGTTGAGAGTGTAAATTGCAGTACTTATGGCTTCTCTCCAAAATGTTTGTTCAACCTTTTTATCAATTAATAAAGTTCTAGCACAGTCAATAATAGATTTATTCCTTTTGTCAGCTATCCCATTTTGTTGTGGATTCCTCACTGTAGATACTTGTCTTTTAATTCCATGCTCCGTCAGATAATCGATCTTCAATATTACTATTAGTTATAGTAGAAAATAGACCCTACCATTAGATTTGAATGACCCAAAAACAATAAACTCAATTATCAAACTATCAAATTTAGAGACATTTTCCCCAATGCCATAGATTATTTTCTACCTGTATTATCATTTGTGTATTATTATATAGCTATATTTATGCACGTGTCATTATTTTGAATTCATAGAGAATATTATAATAAACTTTTTTGGCATATTTCATAAAATATTTTTTACGAGTGTAAGAATTGTGTAGGCCCTTCACAATTTGCATATAAATTGTAAGTGCTAGTGCTCATGCAAAACGTGTTTGCAATTATGGACACATGCCAATTGTACCTTTTTATTTAAAATAATTAATTAATTTTCTTAGTTGCATCTCTTGGTTTGACACTACCATTATTGGAGTTCATGTAATGTTAGGTTTTATGAATTTCTGGGGTGGAGAGGGCATGAGAGTTGCCACCCCACTAATCATCTTAATCATCATTTTTGGAGAGATGTTATTATCAACTATCACCTATAGATATGGACTAAATTTTAGCTTGTAGGTTCCATTGTTGACCCGTTCAAATCCCTACTGTGGATTTTTTTGTACACACAACAATATCTTGTCATAGTTTCAGTTTTTTGCAAACTAGAAATCAATAGAATGATGGTATCATATTCTTCATAAGAGTGCATATCATTTTTATAAAAAAATTTAGTTATATTTTATTGCATATTTAATTAAATTTTCCATTTTTCAACATCTAACCTCACAATGTTCTGTCATTTTATCTATTTTCAATATTTAGATTTAGGAGGGTTTAAATCATTGTTTGTCAAATTTTTTTCTCTCGTGCTATGCTTTCCTCCAATGGATGAACTATATTTTAAGGTTCCTATTCATAATTATTTTATCCCTCAAATGTTTTTGATCTATTATTTTTGTCTAAGGGTTTGTGGTCTACGTTGACTAATCATTGACATATTGTTTCAATATAATATGAGATATTTTCTCATAGGAAAGAATTAGATTATGATATGCCCAAACTCCTAGCTATAACCTCATCACAATTAATTATCCAATAGAGACATTTATTATTGCATTCAGTCATACCATTATTTATAATTATTTATTTATAATCAATTCAAATTTTCTTAGCATGGAATAGTTTGTTAATTATATAGACTATTCAAGCTATTATTCAAATCAATTTCCTATTCCTCTTCACACTTTTCTCCATCTATTAAAAATTTAGTTAAAAGAAAATAAAATGCACCTACTACATATAGAATACTATGTAGAATCTTCAAATATTCCTTGCTACTCAATGATAGTGGGATTATGTCACACTAACATTAGCACATGAATGTACAAGTCCTTATGGATATTATGTCTAGTTTGACAAAACATTGTGCATGAAATATTTTTTTTAAGAAAACATTTAGTTAAAATATTTGATAAAAAAAAAAAAAACTTATTATAGATTGATGTAAACTTTATACCTTCATAAGTCCGCACTAATGGTAGTATGTCTAAATATCCACACAAATCCATAAAATTGTACAAAAGATTGTGTTGCCTAAAATATTTTCCCTCAATATGATGGTGTATATTTTTAACAAATTCATATATAATTTATAGGGTTTTTATATGATTTGATCATGATGGTGAGGTTTGATTTACACCAAAGTCCTAAATTCCTTATTGATCCTCGAATCTCACCTTGATTTTTTTTTAACTCAATCAATTGACCCCAAACATCAACTACTCAAATTTGTTAAAAATGACATTTGATCTATAAGGTTTGGAACACTATGAACATGATGGTGAAATCTATTTGAGTTTAATATACACAGAAAAACATCTCAAGAATATAAATAAGAAATTAGAAAAAAAATCTCTGATACCATGTAGGAGTTGATGATTTCAATCCACAACACAAGAATCATCTACAAGAAATCCACCTTTAACAAAGAAAGATCAAACAACACAATTTACCAACCATAACCCTAATTTTGTATTGATTTCACAAAATGATATGTTATAAAAGAGAGAATGAATACTTATGAAAGGATGAATGAAACCTTAGATGAAAACAATAATGCAATACTATATTAGCATAATGCACCAAGTCTCACAATCATAATGAATGAGACACCTAAATCTATTATTATGCTAATTTAATAAAGTTAAAAAGAACTTTAATTTAGCTTAAGTGAATAAAGTAATTATAGGACCTAATTAATTTAATAATTAGACGTTTTCCTTATTACTCCATTAGATTGTATTGTGAAATTGGATAAATTTGAAAATATAATATGACCAAGATTCACAACAAAATAGATAACATGGAGGATTTCATATTTAAAATGGTGAATTCTAATGATGACATTATAATGCACTCTATTACAAGTGTGTTGATCTTACAAGATGAACTCAAAAGAAAGAAAACTATGCAAGACAATTGTACAGATAAAATAAATAAGAAACAAAATTAAGTAGATACATTCAAGGAGTGCATGATCATAGTCCTATCTAGGAGAAATAAAAATACTTTGATCAAAGGCTAGAAGAATATAATTTCTCATTATGAGTTGTATTGGTGTGTCTAATTTTAGGTAGGGTTTTGGATATCCTTTATATTTTAAAGTTAATTATTTTAACTCTTAAATTTAGTTATTTTATTTGGAGGATTAATAAATGTTCTTTGAGTTATTGTTGTTACCTCAAGGTTCCAGTTTATTTGTAATGTTTCTTGGTTATTTTATTTTTCCTATTGTATTAAATATAAAAGGTTGGAACTCTAAATTTTTCTATTTTATTAAAACAAATAATATATATATGTAATGTTCTATATTAATGCCATATATTTAAGATAAGTATACACATAAATAATATATAAGAAATTTTGCATGTCCAATTAACCCAATTAAAAAATCTTTATTATTTATAACAATTATGAAATGATATAGATATAATAGTGAAAAATTTTGCATGTCCAAGTAACACAATTAAAAAATCTTTATTATTTATAACAATTATGAAATGATATCTATAATAGTTATCACTCATTATAATTTTATAAAGAATGTACATAACAAAAATCCGACATACTTAAGAGGCCTAATGTTGATAATTCATATTTATCTTCTAAGAAAATCATAAATAATTACACCACAATTGTTTTACTTATATAAAATAAAATTATCATGAGTGCTAAAGAGTATATGTAAATTTGTATAGAATTATTGGTAAGAGTGATGGTACATTCCTTGGTTATACCACAAAGATTCAAAACACGTGAACATGTAATGAATAAAAAGATAGGTTAAGATCATAGTGCATATAAATTTGATAGAATGGATACCCTTAAACATTTGATTCTTAATAAATGAATTTAATCCCACCTCTACATTAAAATGATGAAAGATATATATTATACTTCCATACTAAATAACCTAAAAAATATAGACTATGAAAAAATAATAGTACTCTATAAATTTCAAAACCCAACCATAATCATCATGTCACTTGATGAATTGAAAGTATTGGGTTAAGGGCAATTTGATGTAAATTATTTTTGGTAATGTGAGGTGGGTATAAGGATAAAACCTATGGATATTCCTATGATTATTGACACTCATTTTATTCCAAATATGAAGTAAATTAATAATCTAGATAAGGAAAAATATAAAATGGCTATTGGAAATGTAACAAAATTAGCTAGAGTAGCTGACATGGATACTCTAGGATAACCAATTAAGTGAGTGCTCTTTCGAAGGATAATAAATTAGAAAAGGATTTTATTAGTACCCATAAAGAGGTTGATATAATTAGTTCTTAGTTTGAATATTTGTCTTTAATTACTCTAAATACTTTGAAAATTGACTAGTCATATGAGCACTTTAAGAATAAGTCTAGCTATGAATAATTTAAGTCTAAGTAATTTGAAGAGGATAATATCCTAATGAACAAAAATTTGGATGAGAGTTTTGAAGATGTTATTATGGATTCTTTCATTAAGATTCAATATTTTAAGGTGGAACCACATCCTTCCAAATATCATATATCTGAGGATTCTATTGAGAAACATGAATTTTACAAAATAATAGCTAAGATTCACAAATTTAAAATTAAATTAAGGATTCCATATGGAGGATGGTGAATTACATTGATGATATGATTATTCACTCTATTTCTAGTGTTATAATATTATAAGAGAAAAAATAAATAGAAATATGTAGGGATATTAAATACATAAAAGAAAGAAGAAGCATATGTAAGCTAATACACTAAAGATATTATTTCCATCTGAGAGGAAAAAACCAATTCTTTTTTCAAAGACTTTAAGCATATTACTATTCATTATTGGGTGTAATTATTATTTTTCCTATAGATATTTATTATCAACATATTATAGTTTGGGTAGTTTCTATGGTAGTTTTGTTAGCTATTTAGTTTTTAAAACTATTTTAATTTTCTAGTACCTACTTAAAGGTTTTTTTTTTTTTCCTTCTTTCCATTGTCATTTAGAATGAGAACCTAAAAACATTTATGGGAGAGTGAAAGAATAAAAAAAGTCTTCAAATGACTATGGGAGAGTGAAAGGAGAAGTGTCCTCAAATATATGTTGGCTTTCTCACAAGTGCAAACATAAGGAATGCTAGCATTCTTCCCTATTTGATGCTTGAGCTGCATTGTTGGAATAAACTACAAATATGCATTTGAGATTATCAATGTAGATAATGTGCTATGTTTCTATGATAATTAGGTGATTTTTTAGAATCATAATTTATAATTTTTCAATTTCAATAATTGTGAAGGATAGGAGTGTAACACTAGATATTGTTTGTCTATCATTCGTACCATCCCTCACATAGTATTTTAGAAATCAATATTTATGTGAAGTGAAAGGAATAGAAAAAGAAAAGTAGAAGAAAATGAAAAATTATAAAGTGGAATTTTGAATCAAGTTCTCCAAAAGTCTATGGTTGTGTTTCCTTGCTAGATTATCATTAAGGTTTCCATACTATATATTCACTATTAGGTTTCAATCTGCATTTACTGTAGAAATTCAATAGGACTTTTTAATGGCTCCAACTAGACTTAGCACAACAATTTATACTACTGTTGGAGTATTGGCATTGGGAGATCATGGATCATATGAGAAAACCTTGCCACAAGTTTGTGCCAAAGGTATTCATGAGGTAAGAGTTTTATTAACCTTGATGTGGTTTTTCCCATGCAAGATTTTAATAATGCATTAATTGGATTGAAAAAATTACTTTGATAGGCTATTTTGTTGGTTGTGCTCCTTCTGAAAGTGTGCTACAGGAATGGGTTACCAAGGCATGAACCCCTCATGGGGTCCGCCTAGATGGAGTGAAAAATTTGACTAGAGGGATTTTTTGGTTTTATTTTGGGAACTCATCTCATGTTGAGGGTGCCCTCAAATATGGCCCCTAGTTTGTTTGCTATTATTTTCTTGCTAAATCCAACATTTCTCTTACAACTTATCTATCTCTAACCAGAAGAAAATTAAGGTCCTTGTTTGGATTGAGTTTCCTAGACTTCCTTTAACGTATTGGCCATTTCTACAAAATATTGCTCAAACTAGAGGTTGGGTAACTTGTGTAGAGCCAAAACATTTTTTCTATGTCCACCCTCAAAAGAGGGTTTCTGTGGAAATTGATCATGCTAAGGAACTTAAGGATACCATTGATACTTAGGTTGATGGATAGTGTTTTTCTCAACATGTCATGTATTTGAATTTTCCCAATACATGTCTACATAGTCAATCTGCAAAGCATAAGATTAAGGATTTCCCTTTAATGACTCCCATGACTAAATCTCCTCCTAAGGAGACCATTGTGTCTCAATCTCTAGAAAATCCTAAAGCGGATGCTACATGGAAAATTGTTGTTCCTAAAGTCAAACACACTTTATAACTTTAGACTAAGTAGGATTCACCTTCCTCTTATTTTCCACCTAAGGATTCTATTGCATCTAAGACTTGTAAGAGTGTTTATTCTCCCTCATGTGGAAATTTGAACATTTATTCTCAAGGGACTTTATCACCACCTAGTAAGTCTCTTCCCAAGGACCAAAATGATTCTATTTATCACTCAGTAGTAGCTTGTACTCCATAATTGACTTCTTTGGTTTCTTGCGGTTCATCTTCTTTATGTCATTCTCATGACCCTCCTGGGAGGGATCACATTGAAGACAAAGGGATTGGAAAGAGATAGTTGATCTTACAGGATCTTTCTCCTATTTTCTGCATAGATTCTAAGTTTTTTCATAATAGTTTCTCTTCTCTTAGGGATGAGGATGCCATGAATGATGGTTTAGAATGAATTCCATCTCTTAGATTTTTCAAGGTCTCACAAATCTCCCTCATAAATATTCAGTATGAGATTTTCATCATAAGTTTCCTTAGACTGGTGTTTTTCCTCCAAGAGGTCAATATTACTACATTTTTATCACTATAGCATTACATGTAATTTGGCCAAATAGTCTAGTGTTTCCTTCTAGCCATGAGTGTGGTCATGGAGGGGTGGTGATCCTTCTTTCACCACATTGGAAAGATGCTATTCTTAATCATGGAGAGGACCTCATGCATAGTTTAGTTTGGTTTCCTATGCAAATAGAAAGTCATTTTTTTGTAATAATGTTTATTCTCCCAATGATGTTGTGGAAAGAGCTTACGTTTGGTAGTAGATAGATGACTCATTACATCTAGCCACTTGGGTTTTTTGTGGAGAATTTAATATGGTTGAGGTGGTTTTTGATAAGGATGGAATTTTACCATTGTAATGGATAGTTGGTGAGGAAGATGCTTGGTTTTACAAGCATAATAAATTAGGCCCTTTTATCCCAATTCCAACCATCACCGTCTGCATGTAGTTTGGCTTACTTGGATAAATTTATGGGATGGCTCTAACAAAGTTTTTAAATTCCTCGATCATGCCATGATCTCCTCTCAATATTTTTTCTCTTTTGGGAAAGATCAATCTTCTCAAGTTCTCCCTTTGTTTGATGTCAATTTGTCAAACCACTTCCCTATTAAATTTAGAACTCAATGGTGTGTTGCTTTCCAATGTTCCTTTAAGTCTCAATTTTTCCTCAGCACATCAGTGTTGAGTAATCCACCTACTATAGCCTACATTTAGAGGATTTAGAATTTAGAACCCATGCCCACTCAACCAACAAGTTGGATTTTTTAGTGGAATGATGCAATTCACCGAACAATTAAATTCCTCCATTTTTATGGAAACTAACTTGCCTATTTTTGTTGACAATCTTATGCTCAAACTACCAAGGATTTGTGTGCAACTACATAAATCCTAGTAGATAATCCTTTTCTAATTGATTTAAAAATAAAAGTGGCTACACTTTGTCATCAGAAGTAGGTTATTGACATCTATGCGGCAAGAGGTGCCTAGATTAAGGCACATATGTACTGGTTGAAAGTTATAGACTGGTATAGCAAGGAGGTTTTTTGCTATCTATTCTCTCGACATTCCTCTTTGTTTATTAAAAGGATTAGAAAGGGAAGCTCATTTCATAATCAACTTAGACACATTTTCCAAGCCCTTTTTAGTCATTACCAAAAAAAATTCACTGGACAAATACCTACATCTGTCAGCCAAAAAGCCCTAGAATATTTCCATGCTACAGTTCCTTCTCATCTTATAGCCTCTCAATCAGATTTTTGTGATCAAAATTTGTCTACTCAAGACCTTAGGAAAGATTCATTTTCCATGGGACATGACAAATCTCTTTGCTATGATGGCCTCCCATATGAATTTTATAAAGATATTTATAATTGTGTAGGTTTAGACCTACATCATGTCTATCTTGAACCTTTTCAAAATGGGTCTTTAGGCCAGTAAATTAATAAATGGAATATAAATTTCATACCTAAAAATAGAGATCCCAAAGACATGTGTAATTGGTGGCTAATAAATTTTATTAATACATCATTTGAAATCATTTCTAAGGCCCTTGCTTAAATTTTTTTCCATCTTCTACCCTAGATTGTGAGATTTGAGAAAACTAGTTTCATTCAATCTAGATTTAATTTGGATAACGTCATATCTATTTGGGGGGGTATGGATTGGGCTCATCAGTCCAACCAAAACACCATTTTCCTAAAAATATATTAAGATTATGATTTCATAGAGTGGACTTTCATTCTCGTCATGTGTTAAAAGCCCCTAGTTTTTGTACCTTATTTTGTACTCTCTATCCAAATGTTGTTTCCATATGCCTTTCTTACATTACTATTAATGACCAACAATCACATACTTTCAACTTGTATAGGTCCATCTATTAATGTTGTCCTTTGTATCCATTCTTATATGTTCTTGCGCCTGAAGGATTTTATTATTTTCTTACCTCTTCTATTTCTACAGGATGATTTCAAGGTATTTCCCTTATAGATTCTAATTCCTAGCTAGTTAATGGCCATTTTATAGATGATTCTTTCATCACCCTCATTAAGGATCGAGAGAATATCAAGAATGCACTCTAATTCTTAGAAACCTTTTTCTTGTCTTCTAGTTCTTCCATTCAATGGTACAAAACCATTTGTTATCATCGTGACCATTTCTTCCAACCCTACGATGGATTCTTTGGTAGGGTTGGAAGTGGATTCAACATGGGAAAGTCTTCCAATTTTTGGGAATCCCATTTTTTTCTGGATGGTTATTCTTTAGAGCTTTGGAATTTAATTCTCTCGAAGATTGAGACCAAACTGGTCTATTGGTTGACCAAGCCACTTTCTCTTGTGAGGAAATTTCAAATCTGTTCCAAGGTGCTTACATCAATACATGTTTAATATTCTTCCTTTTGGGTGTCATTCAAATCTTCATACAACAAGCTTGAGAAGCTTCTACATGATTTTCTATGGGCCTCAGATCTAGAGAAACGTGGTTTTCACAAAGTGGCTTAGGACTATTATTACCTTTTGAAGAAATCTAGTGACCTTTGTCTTATTTCTATCCAAAAGCAAGGACAAGCCTTGTGTATCAAATAGATTATTTGTTCCATTTCAAGAAATGAAGAATGAAAAGTTTTTCTTTGACATAGTATCTCTTTTGGATATCCTTTTCACCGACCATCTTGGAAATGCATTGTTTTTCAAACCCTTTTTCTCATGCAAGAACCAGTGCAAATATAGGGTTCATTGTTTGCTAAAAGTATTTGGAGAGACTGGGAAGTAGCTAAACCATGGATTTATTGGGATGGAGCCAATTTTCAAGATGAACTTTCTTTTCATCGGCATAGCCTTTGGTGGTCTCCTTTAATTTGAGTACTTGAAGGCCTTTACCTAGCTCATCTCTTAGGTGTTCATGCTCTTCACTTTCTTAAGCATGGCATAAGGACCCCTCAAAAAAATTTCTCTAGGTGTAGAATGTGTCTTGGCACTTGGAGGAATTTTCAAGTCTAGTTTCACTTGACTCACCAAGATCGCTAGACTTTTGATCTGCTTCTCTTGGATTTTCCAGTGGAATTTCTCCATAAGGGTGACATTTCAAGAATCATGCCCTAGTAGAAGGATTGGTACTGTTATCCTTAGACATCTTTACTCAAATTGGAACTGGTATCCTTAGATAAATTTCCTCAAATATCAACCTTGATAGGGATATTGGTGGCTTTCACTGTATTTCCAATGGTTTAGGTCCTTGACAAGAGATGGCATTTATTGTTCTTAAAATCAACCTCGAGGTTGCAATTTTATACCATCTAGTATGCTATCATAGAACCCAAAATAGTATACTTTTTCTCGTGTACTATTTTACAAGTCTTATCTTTAGGCCCCCGTCTTCACCATTTACTCATTCCAAATCTTGTTGTTCCTTTTTGTGGATAGTTTGAGTCCTTTCTTTATATTTTTTCATTCTATAGAAGGGATCAAAATTATAGGGTTTGGATTCATGATTTATTTTCTCCATTTTGCCAAGAATTATTTTCTTGGCATGTGGTTATCATAGATGATAACCCTAGGTTTCCTTCCCTATTTCTGCAAATTTTGCATACTTTCAGAATATAAATAAGGATAGAAATGAGGTGGTTTTTTCACATGCTACATTTGATATTAATGCATTTGTTTTGCTAAAGCTTGTATATATAATAATTTAATGCTATAGATACAAGTACAAGTTGATAAGGTGGCTATTGAGGTGGTCCACTTATAGTAGATTTTAGGGCATTAGGGAAATGCCCCTTGTACAGTTTCTAGGGTTCCACTAAATAATTATCTTTTCGGTGGCCATTATCCTTCCTATGGGTGCCATCATAGTCATAGTTCTTCTCACCGACATTCAAACAAATCCTAGTCATAGGCTTTGCAGTTTCATTATCTTGATCACTGTATTCCACCATAAAGATAGTCTGGCACTTGTTCTCATCATGGGTCACTTTATGGATTGCCTCCTCCAGGTGGTTTTCCTCCTAAGCCTTCAAGATGGATCTCTTTAGGTGTGGATTTAGGCTAGCCTTCCTCTTCCAAATGATTTCCCAAATTATCCCTAGAAATCTCTCCACATAGGGAGGACAAAGAGAATGAGGATGACAATGTAGATGGATTAATTCTTCTAGACCCTAAATTGGATCCTATAGAGGTCTGGGGAAAGAAGGTTGAACTAGATCCTCCTCTTCCTTCTTCTACTAATGTGGTTGGATAGGAGTGTTCTATTTCTGGGCTATGAACATTTTTTCATTTGGTTTCTATATTTGGGAAATTTCATATGTTACTTTGGTTACTTTTTTCCAGGCTAGGCCTGTATGACTCTTATGGAGTAAGTTTAATTCTTCTCATTCATAATATTTTTTTATTCTTATGTACTTATGTGTTTAATATAATATAATTAGTTAGCCTATTACATTAAAAAAAAAGGAATAGAAAAAAATAGAGAAGATATTAGATCAGGTGATGAAAAATGTTTGAAGGTATGCATGGAGGAGAATTAACATAAAATTTGGTATTCTTTCAAAATTCTATGAGAAAAAAATAGTGTAGGATGATTCAAAGTATTTTCTACTGATAAAATGAACAATCCTCAAGGTCTATAATATATTGTACATGAATCATCCTACTTTTGGCCAAGTAAAAGAAATAAAATAAAAGTGGATAAAGAATATTTGTGTGATGGTCTTTCTATAGACCAAGATGAGAAGGCATGTGAAGGAGGTTGTTCATTAGTTGACAGTTTAGTTTTCCTAGAAAGTTTTGTGTGGGATTGTTGAATATTTGATAAGATCTAGTGATGTACATGCTTGTTAACAATCTTATTTTGATTTGAGTTTTATTTTACTTATATGGAGGAGATTAGCACTTTTATAGGAAAGGGATTTCATATACAATACTAGAAGAGGCATTAGACACACTTGTAGGAAAAGTGTCTCATTATGCATGATGGATGGGAACACTTTTGTGTTCTCTCATGTTGTGTAAATGGTTTTAGGTTATGTAATTAGGAGATCCAATTGAATAGTTAGTTTGGTGTCTCCTAGGTACAAAAGAAGGATTGGTCGAGGCACTTCATCAAAATCTCTAGAAGGGTTAGGTTCAAAGCCCTTCATATTAATATAATAAGGGCAAAAATGTAAGTGTACTACATTTTGGGTAGTTTCTATAGTAATTTTGTATTTTTTTAGTTTTTTTAGTTTGTTACTTTTGTAGTACCTATTTAAAAGAGTATAGATTACATTAATAAAATATCATGTTATTTTGCTCCTATTTGTTGTCATTTTTAAATTATTTTCATATTGTTCTCTTTTATTTTAGTTAGGTTTCTAGATATCCCTTAATGTTGGGACTCTTTTCCTTCCTCTTAAATTTGGTTACTTCACTTTAAGGTTCAAGAACTATGCTTTAAGCTAACATTCTCACTTCAAGGTTTAGGATTTATTGGTTTTATTCATTTGTTATTTCTTTTGTTTATTTTACAAGAAAAAGTACTCAAATCCATTTTTTTAATTTGTCAATATAAATTAAATATAAGTAATATTCTAGATCAATTATAAATATTTTAATATGAATCTGCACATTTAGTACTTAATAAATTTTGTATCTCTAAATTTTTTGATTAAGGGTAAACATGTTTTTTAAAAGACCCCAAAACTATGTACAAATAAATTTAGCTAGGATCCAAACCCTAAGATAGAAAGATATGTAAAAAATAGAGCACATATCCACACCATATCAACAATCAGTAAACCTAGAATAATGTAATGGAGGAAAAACAAGAAAATCTTTAGCTATAAAAAAACCCAAAAAGCCACTAAAGAAATGACAAAGTGTTTAGATAGGCTCCCAGGATGTGATCAATTGGTTTTGATAGGAATCCTATAACCTTCCAATGAAACATACATGAGATCCTTTCTCCTTCTACATTCTCCACCTCAATAGGAATGAGAGAAAGAAAATAATGACAAGACCAACATCAGCTGAATTATAGCCACAACTCAAAGAAAGAAAAACACCAACCCCCTTATAGTGGCACACAATCTCTATTGCATTAGAATTATCCACATCAATAAGACATATAGGAGAGGAAGCCACTAGATATATAAATAAATCCTCAACCAACCTCAGAAGAAATATATCCTCCTCCATAGAAGACTACTTTACCTCAATAGGGGCCTCATGAACTGAGGACAAGGTAAAAGAAATATAGGCCCCCACTAGAAAGTCAACAATGATAGTCCAATAAGATCCCTCTTAAATATACCAACCAAAAAATCATCTCCTTTAAAACAACATAAGAGACCCTAACCAAAAATAAATATCTAAAACTCACCTAGATGAGGTTGAGGTAATCAGTTCTAGACAAAACCTAAGACACAAATAGAAAGGATAATGATAAAAGAAGGAAAAAAATCTATCATAGAAAAACCCTCAAGGAAAATTAATGGTGCATTGGCACTGGCAAAAACCACTCAACACTCCATCCAATCCTACAATATATCTTCAAACTAGAAAAATTATAAAAATAAAAAGAAATCCTTGAAAAAGTGATGCATAAGAACAATTTCTCCACAGAAAAAACTAATCAAGGAAGCTGAAACAAAAAACTCTTATCAAACCTTCCATTGGGAATAGTGAAATAAAAGAAATAGGTCACATAGGGAACCCACCTCAAATAGAGTAAAAAAATTTAGTGGCTCAATAAGCCCAAAATAAATCATCGCAACTGAAAAACAAATTCTAGAAATATTAAAAATAAGGACAACAAAGATAGCCCAAAACACATAAGCTCACCAATCAGAGGAAGCATGAATTTTCAATAAACTCATGAGGGAAAAAAGAGCCCCACACTCCCTTACACACAAGATAGAAGACAAAAAACCAAATTCTACAAGGAACCCACTAGAAACAAATACTTCAACATCTAAAGCTCCATCGATCAAGACAAAACCACCAAGAAGTAGGCCTATAATAAAACAAATGCCAAGAACTAATATCCTTTGGAGTAGGGGACCAAACACTCTCTAATATACCTGCCTAATAACAATAGAAAGGGAAGCCTTAAAAAAATCAAAACAATCTTCAACATTTGGGCACTACTCATAGACTAAGCATAGTGACATCTCAATAACCCCTTTATGTAGCACCCCAACTAGATTGAATGGACTTAGCTAAATTTCCTAAATTGTGAAAGAATCTCTTCAATTTTCCTAATCACCCTTCTTATCTATGTCATCTCCATCCTTTGCACAAATCATTTCTCCTTCTATGTTCTTCCTACCTCCACTCCTCATTTCAAAAATTAGTTTAGATAGTTAAAAATTTCCTATTTTCTTAAGTATTAATGAATAGTCTCTAAAATATTTTTCTTTCAATAAAATTTCATATAGCATATGCATAGAAATAACACCTCCAATTCTAGCCAATTTTGGCATGTTGTGATTGTTAAGTAGTGTTGGTTTTCTTTCCATCAAGGTTCAAATCTAGTTGGGGATGGGGTTCCCCACTTCTGGCCTCACCATTTCATAGTTCTGAATCAAAGTGTTTACCCCTCTCTTAAAAAACATAAAAGAAGTAAACAATGCAACCAATTCAAAAGGCATAATGTTTAGCATTCATAATTCTCTTTCAAAACACCCACAAATCATTACACCACTATTATTTTTAGTTATATATAGAAGAAATTTTTTCATGAAAATTAGAAAGTTATAGTTCAATTTTTTGAGCATAATTGATAAGGGTGATGGTCACATGATGGTGCATTCCTTGATTACACTATCTACAAGGATTCAAACTTTTGAATACCTAGTAAATAAAAGACTATGCTAAAATATTATATAAAAAAACTTTGACAGAATAGACACAATTCAATCCTTATCTCTTGATGAAAAAAAATTACTTGAAATTTATTGATCCCTAAGAGGCTCATGCCTAAAGAAGGTAGTTAGGAAGTTTTGTAAGAGTGGGACAAACTATGCTCTATGAAAAAACCTCCAAAATTTTAGAAGCTGGCTCTATTGGAGCTCAAAAATTGAGTCTATGTTTTTGAGTCCAGATGTAAAAAATTTGTCTGAGTGTCAGAATTGTGCATTTGAAAATCTTTAAAAATTGCCTAGCTTAAGAGCATAGAAAATGTGGACCTATTGATTTTCATGATGAGTCACATGTATAGGCTATTCATCACCTATCATTTGACATATGTAATAGGTTTTATGTCCTGGATCTCAATTTTGACATGTTTTTGAGGTGGTTGTTTGAAGGTGTCCTTGAAAATTTGCTTTAAGTGTGTTTCCTGATTTTCACTAAGTAGCCCACTTTGGAGAAGCACATTTATTTCCCTATGATTATTCATTACATGTGGGTTGTTGAATCATGTTTTAGGCATGAGAGAGAGTGTTCATGCCAATTTTTAGCCCCCCATGTGCTCGTTTAATAACTTTTCTAGAGCCATTTCATTTGTAAATTGTTAAAAATATCGGAGTGTGCATTGTCCAATTTTTTGAATGGCCTACTTTGAGGTCTCTTAGTTTGCATCTAATTCAAGGTCAAGAATAATTGAATGATGTTCCATAATTTATACCTAGAAGTGTACTTACGTAATGCTTTTTGGATCTTTTCCAATCCATTTAGCCACTTTCCTAGGCCAATTCCAAATCAAATTTATGTACATTTTATTGTTTTAATCCTGAATATTACTAACAAGCCAAACTTTGGATTTTGATTTTAATTGTCCACTTGATCTTTTGGGAGAGTTAATTGTGGATCCGTGTACCTTGTGTGGGGGTGAATCAATGCCCAAGTTTCTGGATCTTGAATGTTTCAATGGGTGAGTTTTTAAAGCTAGTTTTGGAGGTGACTTGTGTGATCTTGGAAGTGCGGATAGTCTTAGTTTTCAAGTGGCCATGTTTGATCGATGATATCTTTGGACATAAGCCTTTTGGTGAAATCTTCATTGGCAAGCATACTTTAATGTTGGAAGTCAGTATGTGCTCCTAATGGCACTTTCCTGAAGGGCTTTTTGTCAGCTTTTGAAGCCGCTTTCTGGAGGCTAGCTGATGTTATTTGGTAACTTCGCAAAGATTGAAAAGGGTGAATAGTGTGATTAAACTTTTGATGCACTATGATTTGGATTCATAAAATTTTGGCATTATGGATGAACATTGGAGAATGTGAAGTTTCCTGGTCAGTCTTGGTCGATATTCTCATCTGGTGTTGAGGCGCGCACTCATGTGTTTTACATGGTGAGGCATGTTAAAAGAGAAATGATTGTGCACTCATTTTCAAGAGTGTGGCTTATCAACTGAAATCCTGGCGTGTTTTATTATTTGTTAGCATATTTCTTAATGTGCTACTATATGGGAATACAAGGAATTTTAAATGACTGGCAGGGTAATACAGCCAATCCATTATCCTCAGTTGACATTGTACTTGTGCTCAATGAAATAAATGGAAATTGTTAGAATAAATGAGCGGGGGGTGAATCAGTTATCCAGTGTCCCAAATCAAAATGTATAATTCAAAACAATTTCTTCTATTTCTGCTCATCAATAAACAATAATAACTCTCACTGTCTATACTTTTACTGATTACCAGTCTAATGCTAAAATAGTTTATCGATCAAATCTAACATGTAACATGTAAAGATTGATAACAAACAAATATCACAATCAACACATAACACAAGAGATTTAACATGGAAACCCTGTAAAGGGAAAAACCACTTGGGACAGACAACCCAAAATTATTCACTCTTCTGAAGTGAGGTCGGTTAAGACCCAACCCTGTTAAAGGTTACAAACACACTGTCAGGTGTGACCTTGTCAGAGGATTTTAGACTAGAAGTTATCGTCCAACCAGTATTCACTATGGGGTTGATAGGATAACAATGTTCATTCTATGAATGATACATCATAAGACTTTCAGAGTCCACTCGGTTAAGAGATTTTGACTGTATACAATGGTTAAATATGTAACAGTAAATGACCTGCCCTAATACAACTTCAATTGCAGATTATAGATCAATATTTAGTCCATACAAACCCTTTTGATCAATAATTCACTTCAAATTCAATACTGTATCAACTTACTATCCGTCGGTAATTGCTCTTTGTAGCTCGGTAATTGTTCTGCAACTTGGTTCTTACTAACCAGTATGATCAGAATACATGAAAACCTTGTTCATGTGATATTCCTACAGCTTCTTCTTCTTTCTAGCATATTTCATAAAGAAAATTTGTTCTCTTATATAGACGAGTAAATCATTTTCTTCTCCACCATTAGATTTTGTCGCTTAACCTCATTCATAGATTTTGCCTCTTCAAACTTTTCTCAGTGCTTGTGTCAATAACATGTTTCAATCTTTTCCATTAGATCTCACCTGAATTTTATCAACCATCGATCTATGTAACAAACATTATCTATTACCTCGATGTTATACTCTTGCCAGCTCATCAATCTTATTGGCTAAGCTAATCATTTAATACATTATGTTCTACTCGGTTAACAAAGAAATGTGTCAGTGAACACTGCTCGGTTAATACTACAATCAATATACACTACACTCCGTTAGTGTATACTAGAAATGCTTCATTTAGTGACAACATTGCTTTGTGTCTTTCAGCTCTATACTTCATTATAGATGAATGCAACATAATAAAGTCAATATCATCAAGTCATAGACTCATCAAAAATTTACTCAATGTGTTTCTTATCCTCATCTGTCATGTACATCTTTCCTCATGTAGATTTCTCTGTTCTTCATCTCTTTCACCTTTCTTCAGATGTCTCGGTATAGTAACTTACAAGATAAGTGTTGTCAAACTAGTTGACATCAATGACAACATAATACTAATTTAATCATATTTCATATCTAATCATCAACTCCTTAGTGATCTTTAATCACAGATTCTTCAATCAAATTCCAAATCAGTTATAGTCCAATAATCTCTCCCTTTGGCATTGATGGCAACTCAAGTAATATGAAATGTACCATACACATACCAAAAATACATTCTACAACTTTGTGAACAAATGTTGTAAGTTGAATAGACTTAATATGTTTAATCACTACGTTACTAAACCAACATTAAATAAAAAAGCTTTACCATTCTGCAGTTGTGATCTTTTCAGTTCTCTTGTTCATGGTTATGTTCTCTGTAACTGATCTTCAATACTCTATCTCATTCAGATTGTCTCTCCCTTAGATAATTCTCATCGGTGCTTGTTCCTTTTCATATCTTATTTATCTTTCCCCTTTTATTGTTTATCTCTTCCCTTTTCATTTCAGATTGTATATCTCTCCCTTTGACAACAATGCCAAAGAAACAAATGAACAAACAATTTTTTCTTCCTCTGTATCTCTGAATACTGATATTCCAATCAGTTCAAGTTCACAAACTTAATCACAACATTGAACATGATTCAAAGTGTGAATTATGTTTCATCAACATGAATGATCTTCTGATAAAAGTAGGCTTATTAAACAACCATATCATCTTAATGACCAATAGACAGGGGACAGACCCCAAGTCTAGTCCTCAAGTATTCAAATGTGTCTGTCAGTAGGGGCTTTGTAAAAATATCTACAAGTTGTTCTTTGGATGTAACAAATTTTAACTTTACTTGCTTCTCTTGCACTTGTTCTCTTAAGTAATGATACTTAATAGATATATGCTTTGTCTTAGAGTGCATCACAAGATTCTTTGAAATATTAATATCACTAGTGTTGTCATAGTATATAATCATCGGGTCAGTGATTACCTCATTCATTCCTTCCAACACTTGTTTGATATATGCAATGTTTGAATAGTTAGTAGCAGTAGCAACATATTCTACTTTAGCTGTAGACTGAGAAATACAAGCCTGCTTTTTACTTGTCCAAGTTACAAGTCTTTCACCAAAGAAAAATGCTCCTCTAGTGGTGCTTTTTCTATCATCCACATTTCCAGCCCAATCAGCATTAGTGTAAACTTTTAGTTCAAACTTGCCTTCCGTAGGATACCATAATCCATAATTCTCTATTTTCTTCAAGTATCTTAAGATCCTTTTTGTAGCTATCATGTGTGATTCTCTAGGATTAGCAAAAAATCTTGCAACAATTCCCATAGCATGTGCTATATCTGGTTTTCTAGTGAACTACATACATTAACTTACTAATCATGGATCAGTAGAGTGTTTGGTTTACCTCGGTAGTTTCATCCTCCTTTGTCAATTTGCATCTAGTAGCCATTGGTGTTCCTACAGCTATAGCATCTTCCATGCCAAATGTCTTTAGTACTTCCGTTATGTATTTAGATTGTGTGATGAATATCCCATCACTCTATTGAATCACTTGTAGTCCAAGAAAGAACTTAATCTCTCTGAACATAGACATTTCAAATTCCTTTTGCATTTCATCAACAAATGCCTTGTCGACAAGATCTGATCCTCCAAAAATAATGTCATCAACAAATATTTCAACAATGATAATAGTGTCATCAGTGTCACCTTTCACATATAGATTGTTGTTTTCACTTGTTATAACAAATCCAATACTTAACAAGTAAGTATGCAGTCTTTCATACCATGCTCTTGGTGCTTGCTTCAAACCATATAAAGCTTTGTGTAATCTACATACCATCTCTTTATTGTCGGGATCAACAAATCCTTCAGGTTGTTCAATGTAGACCTCTTCTTCAAGTATACCATTCAAAAATGCTGACTTCACATCCATTTGATAGAATTTGAATTTCTTGTGTGCAACATATGCAAGTAGCATTCTAACTCCTTCTAATCTAGCAACAGGTGCAATTTTTCACCATAGTCAATGCCTTCTTCCTGTGTATATCCCTTGCATACCAATCTAGCTTCATTTCTTGTGACTTCACCATTTTCAATCAATTTATTCCTGTATATCCACTTAGTACCGATAACATTCTTATCTTTTGGTCAGGGTACTAAGGACCAAGTTTTGTTCTTCTCTATTTGCTCGATTTCCTCCTTCATTGCATTAACCCATTCTTCATTCTCTAATGCAACTTTCATAGTTTTAGGTTCAAATTCACAAATTAGACATGTACCTTGTCTTGTTTTGCTTCTAGTTTTCATTCGAGCATGTTTGTCTCCAATAATTTGTCTCAGGATGATGTCTTCTAACAAAACTAGCAAAAACTTGATTTCTTCTTTCTTGTTCATCCTGTTCAAGGTCATTTTCTTGCTCGGTAGCTCCATCTTGTTCCTTGGTTTGTGTTTCTTGTTGTCCTGCATTGTTTCCCTGCTAACCAGTTGTCACAGTCTGTAGTGTCGGTAGATACTCTGGATGTTCAATATCAGTGAATCTACCATAGTCTTTCGGTTCCTTTGTACTTTCCTCTGTGTACTTTTCATCAAACTCATCAACACGAACATTAGTACTTTCAACTATCTTATTTGTAGCCTTATTCAAACATTTATATGCTTTACTTGTAGTGGAATATCCCAAAAATATTCTTTCATCTCCTTTAGAATCAAATTTTCCATTTCTCTCATCTTTCAAAACTTCCAAAAATTTTGAAATAACTTACAGTAGGTTTGTGTCCACACCATAGTTCATAAGGTGTTCGGTTGGAGTCCTTCTTCAGTTGTACTCAGTTAAGAACATACACAGTTGTACTAACAGCTTCCCTCCAATATGTCTGAGCAACATTCTTTTGTATCATCAATGTTCTAGCATAGTCAATTATAGACCTGTTACTCCTTTCAGCAATGCCATTTTGCTGAGGTGTCCTCAGTGTAGATACCTGCCTTTTGATTCCATGCTCATTACAAAAATTAGTAAATTCATCAGAGATAAATTAACCTCCTCTATCAGATCTTAAACATTTTATTTCTTTTCCGGTTTGTTTCTCTACCTTAGCTTTATACCACTTAAACATTTTGAAAGCTTTAGATTTCTCTTTCAAGAACATAACAGTCATCAGTCTAGTATAATCATCAACAAAAAGAATAAAATATCTATCACTAGAATAGCTCTGAGTTCTCATAGAACCACATAGGTCGGTATGAACCAACTCAAGTATCTTCTTTGTTGAATAGTCGTTGCTTTTAAAACTAGACTTAGTCATCTTACCTTTCTGACATTCATGGCACATGGCATGATCAGGTTTTGTCAAGTTAGGCAATCCTCTAACTCTTCTCTTTCTACTAATCTTGATCATATTGTCAAAGTTCACATGGCATAACCTTCTGTGCCACAACCAAGTGTAGACACCTAAAAATTCTTTAGAAAATAAATTATTTTTATTTTTTAAAAATCCCTAATGACATCATCATTTATTAATTAATTAATTATTTAATTTATTTATTTATTTTTATGTCATTAAATCCCTTTATCTTAATTAAAAATATTTAATTAAGGAATCCCTCCCAAAAATGTTTTAATCTTATTTAAACATTATTTCCTTATTTATTAATTATTTAATTAATAAATTGACCAGAAATCCCAAAATAAATAATTAATTTATTTTTTGACCAAAACTTGGCCAATTTCCTTAAGACCACTAACCTCTTCCAAAACCTTCTAATCCTTCTTTAATTTTGATTAAAGGCTAATCCCATCATTTCCTAACCCTAATCCCAACTCAAAATATTTAATTAAGATTAAATATTTAATCCTCATATTTATTAAATTCATTTTAATAAATATTCTCAAACCTAAAACCATGGGAATAAATAAATCTTTATCTATTTCCTAAAATCCATGTTTATCCTAAGGAAATTCTAGACTCTTCTAGAAAGTCCTAATCCTAATCCTAATCCCCTCCCTAATCCTGTCACATTCCCTAACCAAGGTTAGCCAACTCCTAAGCTTAACCCAAAGTCAACAAACTTTTAGAAACTTTTCTTACATGCATTAAGTGCATTTAAGGCCTCCTTATCCCTCTTACATGCATTTATCATGCATTTAAGAAGCCCCTCACCCCTTTCTTACACCCTTTGACCTTAGGCACATTTCCCAAATTGTGCACATTCCTCCCATCTTTCAACCCAATGCCCTTATGACACTTGTCACAAGGAGGTGGCCCTGAACTAGCACAATCCATGTGCTCCCCTTTGAATGAATCTTGGCCTCTCTTAAGGATTTTGATCCTGGCCACTCATTCTTCCTTCCCAAATCCTATAAATACCCTCATTTCTAAGAGCAAATTCATTAGCTTAACTTTTATTCTCATGCATTGTTATCATGCCCATTTAGCTCTAGACTTAGCATAATCATCTTAATCTAGCTTATTTTCAAGCATTTTAGCTCATTTTAATTTAGTAATAATGGATTAACATAGTTTATTTCATTGTTTTGCATAGGCATAGCATCATATCACATCTCTATTTTGGTTTAAAAACAATCTTAGCATAAGCATCAATATTTGATCTTTGAGGCCTTAGGGGCAAATCAGGTGTTCTATACCTATTTTGTGCCATTTTTGGGGTTCTCATGGATTTCAATCCGTCATAAAATGCATAAGGAACATGCTCCAAGTGATTAGAGAGCACACCCACATCCCCTTAAGCAAGAGCAAATCAAACAGTGCTCGGGTGCCCCTGTTTAAGCTCAATCTAAGGTGGCTTAGTTTAGAGTTTTACTTATTTTTGATTAATTTCATGCTAGACTAAAATCTAATCTTTGTTTGGTTTTGAAGCTTTCAAATACAGGTATCCTCGAAAGCCTTGTCCACATTCTCGCATGCCCGGTGGGACATCAAACCCACAATCACTTGATTATATCATACTTTGTATTCTCGTATTTGCAGGAAATAGATGAAATGTCACCTACACAAAGTTCAGTCACGCCTAAACACAGTTCAGTCACGCCTAGAAAGAATCTGATCACACCTACAAGCTCTGTATCGACACCTATTTTCTGAAGATTTTCTGTGCTCGATAACTTCTATTCTATCTAAACTTCTTTTCTGTCACCTATGCACATTTCACTATTGCTTATAAACAAGTTACTGTCACCTATGCAGTTTTTGCTATCACTTATGCAAAAGTTCCTGTCACCTGTGAACTTTTTACTATTGCCTATGCACAAAGTTCCTGTCGCCTATGAAACTTTTTCCTGTCGCTTGCGCAAAAGTTCCTATCGCCTGTGATTTTTTTTACTGTCGCCTGCACAAAAGTTCCTGTCGCCTATGAACTTTTTTTTGTTGTCACCTGCACAAAGTTCCCATTGCTTGTGAAACTTTTTCCTGTCGCCTGTGCAAAATTTCCTGTCGCCTTTGAATTTTTATGCTGTCACCTGCACAAAAGTTCCTATCGCCTGTGAACTTTTTTGTTGTCGCCTGCACAAAAGTTCCTGTTGCCTGTGAAATTTTTTGCTATCGCCTGCACAAAAGTTCCTGTCACCTCTGAACATTTTTTGCTGTCACCTGTGCACAAGTTCCTATCGCCTTTGCTCTCAAATTGATATTGGATTCATTTTTCTTAAGAAAAAGTCAAACAAATCTTGAATGAAACTAAGGAAAAGAACTTAGGTCCTAAAGTGTCATTATCATTTCGAAAATCAAACACAATCTTGAATGATCTAAATTGGAAAGAAAAGCATCCCTATTCCTTCTTCTTTGAATTTCAGTTCAAACTCAATCTTGAATGATCTAAGGATAAAACAAAGCTCTTTTCAAAGTTCTAAATCAACACGATAATTCAATCTTGAATGCCCAAGTCAAAGCAACTGCAAACGCTCGAAAGTCTTTTGGAAAAGAACAAATCAAAGCTTAAACACTTGTGTCTTCAATTTCAAAGTTCAAATCACACTTAATCAAATTGGAAGAAAGAACAACTTGCTTGATGTGCATCTAGGAGCTTTACATTTTTTGTAAAACCTTGTTAAAGTAAGCAACGTAGAACATTTTGACTTGGACAAGTTCACTTGTTCTACTTTTAGCGAGGCCTATCCAGGGAGAAAAGCGCTTCCTCCTCGGAGAATGACCTCAAACTGGTATCCCCCCCGGCCAGTATATAAATAAAGTGAAGGCAAAAAGTACTCACTTATATCTCCTAATCCATGGGTGTTTTGTGCCAAATGCAAATGTCTGGGGACAGGTAAATATTCCTCCTCTAGCATTGTTGGCTAGGCTCTTAAGTGAGTCACAGGTGGTCAGCATAACCGGGTATGGAGACTCCGCGGAACTATTAAAAACCTGATAAAATAGAGGCTACCCTATCTACATCTAAAAGTATCAAAATCCTTGTGCAAGGACCGATTCCAAGGGGTTTACCAGGTCGCCTCAAGATTACTCACCATTTGTATTCCCTTCTAGGGGGTACCAAGCTATGGGCAAGCGATTTTGATACTCACCTTCCTTAGGTAGATCTGTTTGAAGTGCTTGATAGTCAATACTCCATAAAAACATTGTTGGAACATACACTTTCAAAGCTTTTTCAAAATTAGAGTCAGTTATCTTGTTTGTATCCCACAAGGTTGCTTTGTCCCTTGTGGAGATTGCTTTTCCAAAAATCTTTGTTGAAATCTATCCTTTGCCATTGGGAAACATCAAACTGATCAACAAACCCAGTTCGAGATACTCAGAACATTTTGCAGAGATACCCTTGGAATCAAATATCCAAAGAGCCTTTTGTCTCAAACCAAACTTATCAGAATTTTCCCATGTTATGCCCAATTTGATCAAACATCCGAAAACTAAGTTGCCCAAATCCAAAGATTATCAAGAGAAGAAAACTACAGAAAAAAACCTTAAGAGCCATCAATCCTCTATCTAAGCAACCCAAGCAAAAGAAAAAAATCAAGAAAGACTTGATAATATTGGCTATAACGCAAGAGTCAAACAATTTGCCTACCGATTCCGAGTGAACCATCGCTACGTCAATCTTGAAAGAGAAGATTAGCTGGACCCATTGCATGTCCCAATCTACCTTTAGATCTCAAGATCCTATCTTGATAGTCCTTCATCCTAGTTTCATCCTAGTTTCATCCTTGCTTCATCATCAAATCCTTAGTTTCATTCTAAAGTCCTTAGCTGCATTCATCATCATCTTCCTAGCAGCATCATAGATCATCCATCTCAATTGCATCATCCTTTTAGAGAGAGCATTGTTTCATCATCCTTCACCATCTTTCCATTAGCAATCCACCAATCAGAGTCCCATATCCTTCATCCAAATCCAGCATCCAAATATCCAAAGCAGAACTCACCATCCTTTCCACCAAATCCAGAGATCCAAATCCACAAGCACTTAGTGTTCAAAACCTTTTAGTTGTTTCCATCCCTTATCCTAAATCAGATATCATCCCCTTTTTGATAGAGCATTGTCTAAAGAAAATCCAACTTGTGCTTGCATAGCCTCATCATCTCGAGCAAGAGATTGGCTTGTATTGATAAGAATCCAGTTGACCAAAGATCATTAGTCTATCCTAGGTTGGTCAAATCCTATCACTGATCCTCCATTGGGAAAAACAATAGCTCATTATTGACACTTAGTAATCTTCCACCAGCATCCTATCAATCCTCCACCCAATCTTGACCCAAATCAGAGCATCCCACCAAGCCTCCATCATCACCAAGCTTTTTTACCAATCTGCCACCATCCCCCATCAATCTTCCACCATCCTTTATCCAAATCCAAGCATTTCACCAATCCTTGCATTGCATTCTAAAAATCCATCATCCTTAGAAGTTCCTTAAGCTTTCATCCATCATCCTTTAAAGTCTTTTAGGAAACATCTTGCATCCATCTAGCATCTGCATCTCCATGCCTGTCGAGACAAGATCCGGATCTAGAAAAAGAAGGAACATGAATCCTTATCCAATCACCAGTTCATCTGATCCCAACATTTTTACTAGCGCAATGATAGCCTATGATCCCAAAATACAAACTGGAAACACATGGGATGATCCCAATATCCCCTCAGCTCCTCTGGCAATAGAAACATTTGTGAATCATCTAGAGAATCCACCAGTATTCAATGCACTCATAGCCCAAAACTAGCAAAGCATGTTCACTAACTTTGCACAAGCATAGACTTCCATTCCACCATATCTCCATCCTCACATTCCCATAAGTACTATCCAAATCCCAGCACAAGTATACTCTCCATTTATCCAACCGTTCCTTGATCCAACCTTGCAAACATCCCAAGAAACCTCTGCCATTCCCCTTCTTCTAAAAGGAATCTTTGCAAATCCCGTAACACAAGCTATAACACCATCTACTCCATTCCCTATCACAGGTACTTCATCATCCGCCATGGCCACTCAAGCTCTTGCACAAATCCAACGCTTGTCCCAGAATCAACTCCCACCTTTTACACAAACCTTTGCACAAGAAGTTCCACCATCTTCCATAGACCAAGCAACACCTTTCACTCCAGGAGGGATGCAATCATCCTCCCCCTTCACTTCACAAGCTTCCACATCCACACCTTTTGTGCCAGGAGGGACGCAATCATCTTTTCCTTTCAATCCCCAAGCTTCAGCATCCACACCATCATTTCAGGGGTCAACGCAATCGTTTCCCTCTTTCACCCAGCAAACCTCTACATCATCTACTCTAGGGGTAGCACAACCGCTCCCCTTTCGTACCCAGTAAACTTCCGCATCAACATCCCCCTTTTCATGGGGAACGCAAGCATTCTCTTCATTTCCCCCCAACAAGCATCTACCCAGGCACAAGCCCAGCAAAATGCCTTCACCACAGGAATGCCTTCCATGGGTTATCCCAATCCACCATTCATGTCCCAAAATCCCATTACATCTACCTTCCCGGCATTCGTTGCAGCATAATTCCCACCTCACACTGGTTCTCATTGGGGTCTCACTCAAGAATAAATGAAAGTCTTTGGAATACCAACTCACTCTCCCACATCCGTGTTTGCAAACCAACAAGCCACCTTCTCACAAGCAGCACAACAACAACCATCTCAACCTCCACCAACCTCATCCTTTACAAGCTATCCATTCCCAATACCTAGTGCTTTTCAACAAGTTCCTCCACCTCAGCAACAAAGTTCATCCCATTTCGCAAGTTGTCCTACCCAGTCACCCTTTGCTTCAAGCTTCCCTACATCAGTTCCACCCTTAAGCAATGCGGGAATGCACCCAACTTATATCGGTCAACTACAGAGCCAAGTTTAGCAAAGACCATCGTATCAGCAAGTTGCATCATTCCATCAGCCACCCCCATAGCAACCATACTTCCAGTCACAGCAACAAACCCCCACCATTCTGCAACAGCAACAAGTTTCCTCCTATCAGTCACAATAGCAAGTCCCCGTCATTCCACAACACCAGCAAGTAGTCTCATATCCATCACCGCAACATCCCCCTATGCCACATCAGCAGTATCCTCCCCAGCAAGCATCACTCCAAGATCCACTCCAATCTACCTATCCTCTTGGGCCATCTCCATATCCACTCCACAATATCCACCTCAAATGGGAGTACTTGCTCAAACACCAATCAATGCTGAATGGGAAGCCATGAAGAATGCTTTTAAAGAGCTTCAAACCGGTATCGATAGCAAAATCTACAAGTTTGAGGAGGTGTGTCCTTATCCGTTTGACCGATCCATTGCTGCTATACCTTTCCCCAAGCACTTTGAGACACCTAAATTTGATAAATATCGGGGAAAAGGAGATCCAATCAATCATATTAAAGAATTCTATATGACATGCCAAGAAGTGACTTATAGTGATAACTATCTCCTAGGCCTATTCTCCAAAAGCTTGGGAGGAACCGCTATTGAATGGTTCTACAAAATACCATGTGGGACTATCACAACCTTTGCTGCACTTTCTGAGAAGTTCATTGCCCACTATGCCCACAATGTTGAGAATGAGTTGACCTTGTTAGATCTTTGCAACTCAAAATAGAAAGATGGAGAAAGCCTAGCAGAATACTTGCAATGATGGCAGAACCTTACTACCAGGTTATCATACCAACCACCTATAAAGCATTTGACCAAAATCTTTATTGATAATTTGCATCCTAAGTTATCCCACTTCATGAGAATGAATTGTCTCCAAACCTATCAAGATATCAAGAGCAAGGGGATAGGTATTGAAAAGGCCCTCCTAGATGAAGGCACAATCCAGCACTTCAAAAATGATGCCCAAAAACCCAACAATGAAAAATCCCGTTACTAGAATCGTAACAAGAATGTTGTTACTGATGGAGCCACTGATACCAAGCATGTCCAATTTGTTGTAGCTAGTCCTCCATCAACTCCTACATACCAACAACAATAAGCACCCATCCATCAGCAACCTCCTCAAGTCCATCAACAACCCATGCAACAATATCATTCTCAGAATAATCAGCAGAATTATCAGCAGCAAGCCCATCAAGCTTATCAAGGTAACCCAAACAATTAGGTCAATGCCGTTAATGTTGCTCCCAAACAACACAAGCCCAAAGCTCAAAACAATCCAAGGAAGACCTTCACACCACTGGGTGAACCTCTGGATGTTATCTTTCATCGGATGGTCAAGGCCAACTTGATTACATTTCCACCAATCCAACCAGTTGATGATACCACTCCCAAGCCTGATTGGTACAAAGATCACGAGTACTGTGATTTTCATCATGTCAAAGGACACACTACCTTGAAGTGTATGAGACTCAAAAACTATATCCAAGATCTCATTGATCAAAAAGAGATTCAAGTAGATACACCCGCTCAAGCCTTGCCAAATGCCAACTTACAAATATATCAGAATGTGTTCCCACAACACAATGCTGGGAACAACCAAACTAAAGCCAATCATCCCCAGAATCATGGAAAAGGCAAGAAAGAAGATCACACTACTGCCTACAGCAACTATGATAAATTTTTTGGATGCATAACCCAAGTCGAGCCCATAGTCAATACCATCCATGTCAGAGGAGGAGATCATCAATGTGTTGTTACTACCCGCAGAGGCCGGATAACTGTCACTGGTGCCCATCCAAGGCTAGTACATAATGCACACAATGCATAGTACAACCTCATAGAACATCTTGGGAATACACTAGCCCAAATATCCATCTTGGACCTTCTCCGCACTTCACCTCTCCATCAGGAGATCCTCGACTAAGCTCTTAAAGAAGGACATGTCCCCATAGACATTAACACCACCCAGTTTGAGACCCTTGTGGGACATCTATCCATAGCCTGTGCTTTATCCTTCAAACCATCCGACATGCCAGCCATTGCACCTGACCATACTCTCCCTCTTTGCATCGCCGTCATGGTAAGAGACTTTGTCATCAAACGGGTCTTAATAGATAATGGCTCAGCCTTGAACTTGTGTACTTTGAAATTCATTCAGCATATTGGGTTCACCCAGGCCGATATAGCACATGAAGTGATCACTATCAAAGCCTATGACAACTTGGAGCATACCTCTGAAGGTACCATTACTTTTCCCATTCAGTTAGGCCTAGCAACATAGGACACTATTTGCCATGTTGTTGATCTTGACCTACCATTTAATATCCTCCTAGGCCGATCATGGATTCATTCCATTAAGGCTGTACCATCTACTTACCATCAGTGCATCAAATTTTTGCATCAAGGAACTAAGGTTACCATCCATGCTGACCCCCAACCCTTCACATACTGCCATTGAATGGAAGCATCATTCCCTCACTCCACTCATTATCCTGGAACTGACATTGGTACTTCTATTGCCAGCTCGTCCCGATCCCATTGCGATTCAAAAACCATTCTCACCTCCACCCTATCTTCCATCAAGATCAATAACCAAGGTTTTGGTGAATATAGCCTACATGATGCATTTGTCATAGGGGCCCTCCTGCTTTATCCACATACTCAAGGGCATCCAGATCACCAAAGCAAGCCTATTGAAGAGCATCATGAAATCAAGAAAATTGGATCTATGACTTTTGAATCCCATGGCAACATAAACAGTCAAGAGATGGATCCTGACATAAATAGGTGGTTGTATAAAGATCCCCCATCACCTGACACTCAACTTCTTGGCTATTTCAAAGATAAATATCCAAAATAATATAAGTATACCACTGAACAATGTCACTATCAAGGTAGTGGTCTAGGGCCACAAGAAGGCGGCAACCAATATCCCATCACACCATCAAATAATCCTGAGCACCAGGGCCTTGGCTTTAATACCCCTTGCCTGCATATACAAGGGCCCAATACCACAATTGGGGGCACCAACATGACTAGCGTTCCCCTCTTAAATAGCCAGGATGACCTCGTAGAGATCGAAGACATCCCTGAAGAGAAAGAAATTAGATCCTACGATGATATCTTTGACGATGACACCCTCCTAGGGACTTTTGTCCTCCAACAACTTGCCATCAATCTCATAGAACTTCCCCTTAGCCACCCTAAACTCATAGACTGGGACCAACCAAGCATTACACACATCGATGAGTTCCAAAGCACGGAAGCACTCCTAGGATTCATGGGGGCATCAGGCCCACACCCAGTTCAAGATTTAGTGTCAGCTCACATCTGTAAGCTTGACCCAGAAGGATACTTCGGAGAGGAGGCAAGCTTTAGCTGCAAAAGAGAAATAGAAAGAGCAAAACATGAGTCCTTATGTGAAAACCCTTCCGGGGCACATTCTGATTCCAAAAAAGTAAAAATAAAGAGCGTATCTTCTAGTGAAAACTTGGCAATTCAAGCCCTAGAAGATGAAGACTTGCCTCTTCCTCCCATCCATGATTACAGACCTAAGCAGTCACCTATCATCATAGAAGAAACCAAGCTAGTCAACTTAGGTACAGAGGAAAGTCCAAGGATCACCTACATTGCAGCCAATATGACAGAAGGTGAAGAAATGGCTTTCACTGCACTACTTCAAGAAGCTACTACAAACTTTGCATGGTCATACGCACACATGCCTGGACTTGATCCTAAACTTGTTGTTCATCATCTAGCTGTAGACCCCAATGTTAAACCAATAAAGGAGAAGCTATGCAAAATGCACCCCAAGGTAGCTCTATTGGTAAAATCAGAAATAGAAAAGCTCCTGGATGCAAAGATTATCAGAGCTATAGATTATTCAGATTAGATCTCCAACATGGTGCCTGTCACAAAGCCTTCTGGTGACATCCGAATATGCACAGATTTTAAGGACCTAAATAAAGCATGTCCTAAAGATGATTTCCCACTACCTAACATAGACATGATCGTAGATCTTACAGTGGGCCATGAAATGTTGTCATTAATGGATGGTTTCTCTAGATACAATCAGATCCATATAGCAGTAGAAGACCAACACAAAATAGCATTCACCACTCCATGGGGTACCTTTTTCTATAACATGATGCCCTTTGGTCTAAAAAATGCAAGAGCCACATATCAGAGAGCGATGATAGCAATCTTCCATGACATGATCCACAAGATCTTAGAGGACTATGTGGATGATATTCTTGCAAAATCAAAGACACATCATGAACACCTTGACATTCTTGAGAGTGTGTTTGATCACCTGTAGCACTATGGGTTACGGCTCAATCCAAAGAAATGTGTCTTTGGTGTTACATCTGGAAAGCTCCTAGGTTTCATAGTATCACGACGAGGCATAGAGATTGACCCTAGAAAGGTCAAAGCAATAATAGAAATGCCTCCCCCAAGAACACTCAGATAGCTCAGAAGCCTACAAGGAAAGCTTCAATCAGTGCGTCAGTTCATTTCTCAACTAGCAGACAAGTGCCAACCTTTCACACATCTTTTATGCAAAGACACAAGCTTCAAGTGGGATCCCATATGTCAGAGAAGCTTTGATAAGTTCAAGGAGTATCTAGCCAATTCTCCAATCCTAGTGCCACTAGTTCTAGGGTGCCCTCTCATACTCTACATCTCAGCAACCACTACAGCACTGGGGGCACTCCTAGCTCAGCATGATGATGAAAACAAAGAGAGAGCCATCTACTACATTAGTCAAACTCTTGTCGACTATGAGCTTAATTACTCACCCATGGAAAAAGCATGCCTTGCAGTGGTTTTTGCCACTCAAAAGATTAGACATTACATGCTCAGTCACACAATCAGGCTCATTTCAAAAGTGGACCCCCTCAAATATGTACTATCAAAGACAACTCTCATAGGCCATATGGAAAAATGGGTCATGATACTCAGCGAGTTTGACATATAGTACATAGATCGGAAAGCAATCAAAGGGCAAGTCATTGCCGATCAGCTAGCAAAAGCACCACTGGTGGATGCTTATCCACTAATCATGGAATTCCCTAATGAACACTTATGTATGATTGAAGAACAACCCATGTGGAAACTATACTTTGATGGTTCCTACACATCACATGGATCGGGGGCATGAATCCTATTTGTCACACCTCAAGGTGACTACATCCCAAAATCATTCAAGTTGGGATTTTCATGTACCAACAACATTCTAGAATATGAGGCACTCATCTTAGGTCTCAAAACAACCATTCAATGGAATATCACAGAACCGCAAGTGTTCGGTGATTCACAGCTGATTATCAAGCAAGTCCTAGATGAATATCAGACAAAGGATGACAAGCTGCTACCTTACAAAGAACTCATGGATAGATTGAAAGAGCATTTCCTGAGTATACAGTTCACACAGATACCCAGACTTCAGAACAAAGCAGCAGACGCAATGGCAACTATTGGATCCTTGTTAGAAATCCCATGTGACGCATCACAGTATGAATTCCTAGTCGAGCAACTACATACATCAGCTTATGAGAATGCTGATGCAGAAATGGTCTGTGTCTTGGTTGGTCCCCAATCCCCATGGTGCCACGACATCCATGCATATCTAAAAAATGGTATCATATCTCCCCATCTCACCAATAACCAACGCCAAAACCTTATTCGCAGAGCTTCCCACTACACTCTTGTAGCTGACACCCTTTATTGTCAAGGGTATCACAATATCCTTTCTAGGTGTTTAGATTCAAATGAGGCTGTCTTGGCTTTACAAGAGGTCCACGCTAGAATTTGCGGTGCCCACATGAGTGGCATGGTTCTAGCTAAGCAGTTGCTTCAAGTTGGGTATTATTGGCCAACCATGGAACATGATGCTTGCGAGTTTGTTAGAAAATGTTTACCATGTCAGCAACATGCAAATTTGATTCATGTACCAGCACAAGATTTGCAGCCCATAGCGCCACCTTGGCCATTTTCATGTTGGGGCTTTGACCTTGTTGGCTTAATCACTCCCCTTTCCTCGGATGGATACAAGTACATAATAACTGCCATAGAGTACTTCACCAAATGGGTTGAAGCGATTCCGCTCACCCTAACTACTGGTATCCAAATATCCAAGTTCATCCTTTACCACATCATTTGTCACTTTGGCATACCATCTACCATCTTCACTGACCATGGCACACCTTTTGAAAACCAGCATGTGGATGATCTGTGTGCTAGACTCCACATCCATCACCGTTTCTCCACTCCATATTTCCCTCAAGGAAATGGCCAAGCTGAGGCAACCAACAAAACTATCTTGAAAATCCTCAAGAAGGTTGTTAATGATTCTGGTCATGATTGGCACCTCCAAATCAATCCCGCCCTTTGGGCCTATCATACTTCTTATCGCACTCCCACAGGCACCACCCCATATTCCCTTGTATATGGTGCCAAAGCTATTCTGTCGATCGAGGTTGAGCTCCCATCATTGCAAGTCTCCATGAAGAACTACACCACGGATGAAGACTATCGTGTGGCCCGTCTCACACAGCTAGACCTATTAGATGAAAAGAGGCAACAAGCCTATGATCACCTAGTTGCATACCAAAATCGACTCAAAAGGAGTTATAATAAGAAGGTCCATCCCAGACAATTTCAGGTTGGTGACATGATCCTCAAAGAAAATTAGAAAGTCCAAGCCAACAGAGAAAAGAAAGGCAAGTTTGAGCCTACTTGGTTGGGCCCCTATGTTGTCACAGCATGCTTCAGCTTTGGAGCTTATCAGCTATCTACACCAGAAGGTGAGCCTTTGAATGATCCAATCAACATCATACATCTAAAGAGGTTCTATGCCTGAACCAGATCTACATATTCAGCAAATTCATAAAAATTGGAAAAAGCAAAAAAATACAAAAAAAAGAAAAATAAAATAAAATAATCGTCCAATGGTGAAAACTTGGCAATTCAAGCGCCTTGGACAAGTATGTTGGTGAAAACCTGGCAAATAGGCACCATACATAGTGGACCGAGTCATTATCTATCAAACTCCCATCCCCCCATCCCAGCATCTTCATCCTTTTTCTTTAATCCCCATCCCCATCCCCCATCCCCCAGCATTCATCTTTTTCATAAATCCTCCAGCATATCCGCAATCCCACCTGCACATATCTTGTACCATATCTTGCACATATCTTGTCCCATATCCTGTATAGCGTGATCCTTCATGTATATCTTGTATAGCGTGATCTTTCATGTATATCCTGTATAGCGTGATCCTTGGGTGGCTGCAAGAAGTTGGGTGCCAATTCCGCGGAAGTCTGCGACTTGGAAAAATGCGCCGCTCGAAACGGGCACCCGTTTCTTAACAATCGGGTGCCCATTTTGCTTCGGCACTCTGATCTTCAATAAAACGGGTGCCCGTTTAGGTTCGGTCAAACGATACGAAACGGGCACCCATTTTTTTTAAAAAAGGGTGCCCGTTTCTTAAATGATTACTTTTGAAACGGGCACCCATTTTTTTAAATTTCAAATCGAGCACCCGTTTCTAATAGCTTGGGGCGGGAAACTTTAACTTGCCTCAATTTTTGGTACGGGATAGGCATGATTTAGGCTTGGTCCCACCGACCCTATGTCTTCACCTCTAGAAATTTGACTAAGTTATTTTAACATTAATTTTCTGTCTTTAACAAATTTTTTGAGCATCTTTCAATTTGAATTTTTTGATGAAACGAAAACCCATTATAGATTTTGTTGTCATGATTCCAGAAATGTAAATTTTTTAATGATATAATAAATTTTACTATTTTTCCTATATTTATCAATAGTAAAAGGTATGAAAATGTGAAACACAAAGGTTTACTAAACTTTTAATAACTTTTTTGTTTTAAGGTTTCTACAAAAAAAAATTATATGGCATCAATCTACATTCTATTCTTTTCAAGATAATTTTTTTTTTTTTGGAAAAATATGAACATTTCATCAAATTATGGTGGTCGTACACCAGAGGTTTTGAAAATATACTTTATTGTCAATTAAAAATCAATAAAAAAAATATATACAAAAAAAAAAAAAGGAAAAATATACTCATCAATCTATAGTGTCTTAGGTATCTTTCCTAAAAAGGATTAACATATATTGATTTATTTGTGTCAAAAAAGGGTGGTCGTACACGGGTGAGGTATGGTCCTGAAACAGGCATTCTGAAAAAGTGGTTTTTAAATATGCCTACCAAATTTAATTTATGCAATGTGGGTATTGAAATAAATTACATATTTGAAAAGCTAACTCCGAGTACTATAATTTCTATTAGTGAAGTTTTTTGAGATTCAATCTCTAAGTGCCTCAATTTTTGACATCAATTGACAAGAATTTTGAAAAATAGGAAAAACACTTCCACTTTTTGTCAAAAATTGGCACCCAACTTCTTGCAGCCACCCCCTTCCTGTATATCCTGTATAGTGAGATCTTTCTATCCCCAATCCTGAGCTTCTGTACATATCCATTGTATATCTCTTTTCCCATCTATTGTACATATCCTCGTGTCTTGTTTTACATAGTCCTTGTCAGTCCTGCAGCAGCATGTGATCTGAAATCTTGTCCTACCCAGCCTTGTACTTCAGCAACATCACTTGTCAACTATTCTTGATCACATCGATTATTCTTTGACTTCATCATTTGTCAATCAGCAACACAACATTCTCCCCATCAACATCGGGTCCGCACAGATGTATGCTTCTATTTTGTCTGACCTAAGCCTAATCATGGGTCCCCTCAGTTGTATCCTTCCTGTCTTGCCTAATCTTCCACCAATCACACTAGGTCTGTGTCGATGTATCCTTCCACATGTTCAGACCAATCTTCCCACCATCAATCCAATCTGTCACATCAAATCTCTCTCCTTGGCAAAGGATGTCTTTTTGGAGTTCTCATTTTGGTCTTGGATTTTGTCCTTTGGATCTTGTTAATCTTTTGCGGCTTCTTATTGTTCTGTACTCAAGGTCGCCACGATCCTTTATATCATGGTGCGCTGCGAATGAGGATAATCTAGGGCAAGGTCTTTTGATCTTTTTCTTCTGCTTATGAGTCAGCCGTGTGTTTGTGGTTTCTTCAGCATCGTTTCCACCATGCTTCCTCTTGGGTTCATGCGTGATGCTGGGGCAACCCTGCATGTCTTTTTAGCGTCAATCCTATGCAATGTTGGCGACAAGGCCTCGTGATCCCATTATCCTTGGCAGGTCTCTCGCATTGCTATATTAAACTAGGTTGTGCTCTCCACATTTGCACTTGGAGCTTGCCCCAATCCCCTGCATCTTGCATCTCGCATCTCTCATGTAGCTGCATCCTGCATTTTGCATCCCATCTCATCTTGCATTCACCCATATTTTCTCTTTGAAGCTTGGTTATTTATCTCCCCTTCTTCCTAGGCCCTTCCTTCTTTGTTTCCTTTCGAGAAAATTCCACAACGTTTACTCCTTGCGTTATTTTCTCGAGGGGGCATAACCCAACATTCCTCCAAATTCTAGCCCGGGACATCTTATTTTCTTGTCTTTGATGCCATGCCACTTGCGGCATCGCATCAAAGAGGGGCAAAATGTAGACACCTAAAAAAATTTTAGAAAATAAATTATTTTTATTTTTTGAAAATCCCTGATAACATCATCATTTATTAATTAATTATTTATTTAATTAATTAATTTATTTTTATTTCATTAAATCCCTTTATCTTAATTAAAAATATTTAATGAAGGAATCCCTCCCAAAAATGTTTTAATCTTATTTAAACATTATTTCCTTATTTATTAATTATTTAATTAATAAATTGATCAGAAATTCTAAAATAAATAATTAATTTATTTTTTGACCAAAACTTGGCCAATTTCCTTAAGGCCACTAACCTCTTCCAGAATCTTCTAATCCTTCTTTAATTTCGATTAAAGGCTAATCCCATCATTTCCTAACCCTAATCCCAGCTCAAAATATTTAATTAAGATTAAATATTTAATCCTCATATTTATTAAATTCATTTTAATAAATATTCTCAAACCTAAAATCATGGGAATAAATAAATCTTTATCTATTTCCTAAAATCCATGTTTATCCTAAGGAAATTCTAGACTCTTCTAGAAAGTCCTAATCCTAATCTTAATCCCCTCCCTAATCCTATCACATTCCCTAACCAAGGTTAGCCAACTCCTAAGCTTAACCCAAAGTCAACAAACTTCTAGAAACTTTTCTTACATGCATTAAGTGCATTTAAGGCCTCCTTATCCCTCTTACATGCATTTATCATGCATTTAAGAAGCCCCTCACCCCTTTCTTACACCCTTTGACCTTAGGCACATTTCCCAAATTGTGCACATTCCTCCCATCTTTGAACCCAATGCCCTTGTGACACTTGTCACAAGGAGGTGGCCATGAACTAGCACAATCCATGTGCTCCCCTTTGAATGAATCTTGGCCTCTCTTAAGGATTTTGATCTTGACCACTCATTCTTCCTTCCCAAATCCTATAAATACCCTCATTTCTAAGAGCAAATTCATTAGGTTAACTTTTATTCCCATGCATTGTTATCATGCCCATTTAGCTCTAGACTAAGCATAATCATCTTAATCTAGCTTATTTTCAAGCATTTTAGCTCATTTTAATTTGTAATAATGGATTAACATAGTTTATTTCATTGTTTTGCATAGGCATAGCATCATATTACATCTCTATTTTGGTTTAAAAATAATCTTAGCATAAGCATCAATATTTGATCTTTGAGGTCTTAGAGGCAAATTAGGTGTTCTATACCTGTTTTGTGCCATTTTTGGGGTTCTCATGGATTTCAATCCATCCTAAAATGCATAAGGAACATGCTCCAAGTGATTAGAGAGCACACCCACATCCCCTTAAGCAAGTGCAAATCAAACAGTGCTCAGGTGCACTTGTTTAAGCTCAATCTAAGGTGGCTTAATTTAGAGTTTTACTTATTTTTGATTGATTTCATGCTAGACTAAAATCTAATCTTTGTTTGGTTTTGAAGCTTTCAAAAATAGGTATCCTTGAAAGCCTTGTCCACACCAAGCATCTTCATCCTTTATTAACAAACAAGAAGACTGATCCATATCAAGATAGAATAGATTACCTCTGGATTGTGTACCAGTTCTGACAAGTCTTCCTCCATCATCATAGATCTTCACTTTTTTTCTCTCAAAAGCCAGTTCGTGGCCTGAATTGTTCAGCTGAGCCACACTTATCAAATTATAGTTCAATCCATCTACCCAGTATGAATTTTCACATTGTAATCTGTCATTAATCATTAGTGAGCCTTTACCTCTTACCATACAAGGTGCATCATTTCCCATTCTCATAGATCCTCCATTATATTCAACAAGATGATCAAACTTTTCTACATCACCAGTCATATGATGTGTACAACCATTTTCTATGATCCATGTATCATTTCTACTTACTTTAGAGATCAGTGTTGTCTCTTCATGTTTCTCTTCCTCTTCTAAGTCATCTTTCATAGCAATAAACACAACTTCTATATCATCATCAGAAACAAATTCAGTTTCAATATCTTCAGCTATGTAACATACCTTTTTGCCTTTTTCATCTCGGTTGTCTCTGTTGTAGTGTCGGTAGCCTCTGTTGACTCTTCTCCCATAGCTTCCTTCAGATTGGTCTTTGGATCTAACATCATCTTTCTTCTAAGGACATCTAGCAGCGATGTGACCGACTTCTTTACAATTAAAGCATGCTAAAGGTAGCTTACCTCTATACCTTCCTTTTCCTTTGGGCAATCTTTTGGCCATAAGTGCTTCAAGCTCATCAAGTTCATCATCGATATTGTCATCACTATCACAATTCTTACTATTCCTGCTAGACTTTCCAATCTTAAAAGAAGACATGAAAGCAGATTCAATAGAAGGAACAACACTATTATCAAAATTGTTTAATTCAAAGGTTGTAAGTTTACCAATCAGAGTGTCAAGAGTAAGGTTGGATGTAGCTCTTGTTTCATGAATTGTAGAAATCCTGATTGCATAAACCGGTAGCAAAGTTATGAGAATCTTGCTTATCATTGTTTCATCATCAATCACTCCATTAGATGCTCTAATAGCATGTACTACCTCTTTGAGTCTATTTGAATATTGGACAATGCTCTCACCTTCTTTCATTCTCATATCATCAAATCTACCTCTCAGACTTTCAGCTCGGGCTCTTTTGAAATTCAGATCTCCACTGTATATTTATGCTAATTTATCCCGATTCCTTTGGTAGTTGTGCATATCTTGATATCTTCAAATTCAGCATCAGTACAGGTAGCAGCAAGTTTCATCATAGTAACATTGTGTTCATGTTTGTCCTTCAGTTGATCAATAGTTAAGGGACCAGTAGGCGGTTGCATGTAGCCATTCTCCATCAGCTCTAGTGCAGAGTTCCCAATTCCAGATATGTGTAGCTTCAATCTGCTTTGCCATACTGCTAAGTTCTCTTTGTTCAGTTTTAGTACTTCCCTCTTATACATCTTGAGACCTTTATGCTTAAGTCCTTAAAACTCTATTCCAAGCAACCAAAGCTCTGATACCAATTGTTAGAATAACTGAGAGGGGGGTGAACCAGTTATCCAATGTCCCAAATCAAAATGTATAATTCAAAACAATTTCTTCTATTTCTCCTCATCGGTAAACAATAATAACTCTCACTGTCTATGCTTTTACTGATTACCAGTCTAATGCTAAAATAGTTTACCGATCAAATCTAACATGTAACATGTAAAGAATGATAACAAACAAATATCACAATCAACACATAACACAAGAGATTTAATGTGGAACCCCTATAAAGGGAAAAACCACTTGGGACCGACAACCCAAAATTGTTCACTCTTCTGAAGTGAGGTCAGTTAAGACCCAACCCTATTAAAGGTTACAAACACACTATTAGGTGTGACCTTGTTAGAGAATTTTAGACTAGAAGTTATCATCCAGCCAACATTCACTTTCATTCTATGAATGATACATCATAAGACTTTCAGAGTCCACTTGGTTAAGAGATTTTGACTGTATACAATGGTTAAATATGTAACAGTAAATGACCTTCCCTAATACAACTTCAATTGTAGATTACAGATCAATATTTAGTCCATACAAATCCTTCTGATCAATAATTCACTTCAGATTCAATACTGTATCAACTTACTATCCATCGGTAATTGCTCTCTGTAGCTTGTTAATTGTTCTATAGCTTGGTTCTTACTAACTAGTATGATCAGAATAGATGAAAACCTTGTTCATGCGATATTCCTGCAACTTCTTTCTGACATATTTCATAAATATAATCTGTTCTCTTATATAGATGAGTAAATCATTTTCTTCGCCACCATTAGATTTTACCGCTTAACCTCATTCATAGATTTTCCCACTTCAAACTTTTCTCGGTACTTGTGTCAATAACATGTTTCAATATTTTTCGTTAGATCTCTCCTGAATTTTATTAGTCATTGATCTGTGTAACAAACATTATCTATTATCTTGATGTTATACTCTTGCCAGCTCATCAATCTTATCGGCTAATCTAATCATTTAATACATTATGTTCTGCTCGGTTAATACTATGATCGGTATGCATTACACTCCATTGGTGTATACTAGAAATACTTCATTTACCAACAACACTACTTTATGTCTTTCAACTCTATACTTCATTATAGATGAATACAACATAATAAAGTCAATATCATCAAGTCATAGACTCATCAACAAGTTACTCAATGTGTTCCTTAGCCTCATCTGTCATGTACATCTTTCCTCATGTAGATTTCTCTGTTCTTCATCTCTTTCACCTTTCTTCAAATGTCTCGGTATAGTAACTTACAAGATAAGTGTTGTCAAACTAGTTGACATCAATGACAACATAATACTGATTTAATCATATTACATATCTAATCATCAACTCCTCTGTGATCTTTAATCACAGATTCTTCAATCAGATTCCAAATCAGTTGTAGTCCAACAAAAATTTGTGTGAGTGTGCAAGAGGACTTGCTGGCAATGGCCAGTACATGGTAAAACATAGAGCAAGGCTCACTCATTAACATAAAGGTGCATACTAATCCTTTGCTGGATGTGTAAATGCACAAGGAGATGAAGTAAATGGTGCCTGTGCTTTACCAAATGTAAAGAGGAAATCGATAAGCTTAAACATGAGAACCAGCTCCACATTAAATAGGAATTAGCTATCAGAGATAAATTTTGAAACGTAAGAAGAAGGAAAACATGCCAATTAGACCACATTTTTCTTTTTCTACGTAGGGCAGCATACACCAGTCATAGAATGGAGTCTGTTCAGGCCAAAAGGACTCACACATCAATATAGAAGAGCCAATGTGAGATAGAAAAATAGGGGGCTCATGGTGTCTTCTATTTGGCTACATGAGCTGGTTAATGGTCCATATAAGGTAAGGAAAGCCAACACAAGCAAAAGGTTATCCATGCACTAGTTTAATGAAGGGATGTTGCGTGAGAAGCCAGTGAAGTAATGGTCTACGCTAATGAATGGAGGCACTTAGACATTGGAAGATGTGGAGGCTGCTAGCACTTAGCTAGCGTAAATGTTAAGGGGAGCCATCGTAAATTGCAAGGTAGCCAGTTTAAAATAATACTAGTGCATGAATGGAGAGAGGCTGCATGCACCAATTAGCAGGTAACACATGGTAACAAGAATGGTGCCTTGCGTGAATTTGAAAGGAGCTGTTGTATTATGGAGGAGTGCGTGAGACCAAAAAGGGATAGGGTGCTCATGTGAGGGGCTCACGCACTTTATGAGCCCTACTTTAAGTGCAAAGGGGATGTGAGAAGGGCAGCGCATCATACTAGTTACAAACAAAAGGTAAGTAATGCATACTAAGGTGGATGTGTATATATTAAGGAGGGCGTAGGATGCTTGCAAGGTAGTGAGCCAGGAAAATGAAGAGAATGGTGCACACACACACAGGCCAGAACAAAGAAAAATGCAAAGGAAGGTGCATGTGGGTTTATCCCACATGAACCCTGTTTGCGGTTTTTTGTAGTTTTTTAAAGCACCAGGACCTGGAAGAGATGTAAATGAAGTACAGAAGAGAGGCTTATGTGCTAGCCTCTATCCTGTGGGCCCACCTTGGGATGCATGCCAACTGGGCACTAAACCAAAATTTTGAAAGGACATTTAAAATCACTCTTAATATTAGTCCCACATTCACCTCGGAATGGAGATCTAAGGTGTTTAAATGAAACACCACTCACATAGGACTTAGAAGATAGAGCAGGAGGCTCTATAGGTGTGCTCGCATGGAGGTGCCTCTGGAACCATGCCAGGGGGCTAGGGGTAAGGAAATTTTGCAGAGGAATGACGGTGATAGCTGGATAGAGGTGACACGTGGCACCCAGTTGCATGATCGCAAGATGAACTCAATGGCTAAGGAGAAATCAAGTGACACGAAGGTGGTGGTTAGTTAGTCGTGGTTGCCAGGTCACTAGATGCTGGTGGTTAAGGACCAAGTATTCCAAGATTCAATGAACGTTGATTGCCCAATCGCTAGATAAGTTGACAGTTAGTGGAAGCATTTTGTGATTCAGCGAGCGCATAGTCACGCAATGTCCAAAAGCCTGGCGGTTAAGAAAGAAAATTCAGAGATTTAGAGAATAAGGCTTGGTCACCCAATCTCCGAATTTAACCCAAGGTTAAAAGTCTATTCAGAGATTCAGAGATAGCCTATTGGCATAATCGCCAAGAGTTGATTGTGGTTAAGTCTCCATTTAGAGATCATGAGAATGAAGGATTCGCTAGTTCTCTGGATAAACCTTGGGTTAGCTGAAGAATTCAGAGATTATGAGAACAAAGGCATTTGCCCAATCTCAAAATTAGAGGTCAAGGCTAGGGTTAGTCCGAGCATCCAATCACATCATGAAATGTGTCACATTCTGGTGAGGTTTGTGGAAAAAGGGCAAATTTAAAAATGCAAAAGATTTAAAATGTGACATAGTTCAGACTTAGGAATAAATTCAAAAATTTAAATGGCTGAGTGTGTTCATAGTTTTAATGCCCGGAGACTCATTTTTTAACCAAATATAGGCATATAATATATTTCCAAAAATGGAAGAGGATAAGGAATTAGATGGCAATCATTGTTTTCAGTTCCAACTTAGTGGGAAAGAGCAGTTAGGGCTGGAATTTATAGATTAGAATCAAGTTTGTTGAGAAATGATTGCAGGCATGATCAGTTGGAGAGAATCAGTTACAGATCAGAGTTGAGGGAAAAATATGGAGATATTTTGTGCAAATAATGGATAGCTGTCAGTTGGCTATAACTGACCACATTCTCCTATATCTCAATTTTTCTTCATTGTTATGAGGAGGATGCAATAATCACTACAGAGGCAATATTCTGGCTTTTGAGCCCTTATTTTTGTGGTTTTCATGGTTTTGTGATTGTGTTGAACTAGAAGATTTTTAATGAAAAATAGTGGAATCCCAATCCTGTATTGGTGATGTCTTCATGTGTATTGGTTTAATTTCTTGTGTATTAGTTTTTAAGGCACTCTAATATATTGGTTATAAGTTAATTGTGAATATGTGTTCTTGGTTTCTCTCAATGAGTGAATAAATCTTTGGCATAATTATGGGAATTTAGGGTAAAAGTACAAAGTAGTGTCACACTTTTATAAGGAAAAGGTCAACAACACACAAACTTTTTAACTTTAACGACATAAAAATGGAATTTATGTTTAGAATTTGGAGATGATGTAAACTAATGAAATGTGTAAAAGTGGATGAAGTTTATGCCTATAATTTTTTTTAAAAAATTGAACAAGAATTCACGTAGTTTTTTAATTTTTGAAGTCCATTTTTTACTTGCTGAAAAATGATGAAAAATGAGGGTCTTGTTCGCACCAAAAAAGTATATGCAAATAATCTTTTTTTCCTTTGATTTCAAAATATGTTATAGATGAAATGTATAGCTAGTGAAGAAAAGAAGAAAAATTTAGTCTTCAATGTATATTTTCTCTGTTATAACTACTCAAAGTCGAACATACCTGAAATCGACAGTTTTCATCTCCCACCAAATTTCCCCTATCAAATCTACACCATTCAGAAAAAAAAATTACACATGCTTGAAGATAACTCTCTCCTCTAGTTTTAAATATAAAATTTCAATTTTTTTGATAAGCTTTACTATTTTTTTCTATTTTTGAAGCAGCTTGTCCTCGAATGTTAAAACACCTACTTGTAGCACTTTAAAATTATAATATATTAGATCTAATTAAAATAGTATAAAAATTATATGATGATAATCTTGACTCTATGCTCTAAAAAGGGGTATTTTTATATTTGTAAAAAAAATCATTAAAAAGAGTAGGAGATATTGAAACATCAATTTTCTGAATTAATTTTATTTCTTTAGTAATTTGTATAAAACATGCATTTAATAGATATTTCCAATTGGAAAAGTTGAAGAACTTATCTAACTTAGCTAGAATGAATCTAGCTAGACTATATGTTTGACAAAAAAAAAAATTAGTTAGAAATACTCAAATTCAACTATGTTGATAAGTTGTCCTAAAATGTGACACATCTTTGTGCTTTTACCCTTTAACAATGTATATAAATCTGATGTTTGGGTAGAGGAGTGAGAGAATGATCTGTAGGGCATTTCATTTGGTTTTCATGTGTTTAGAGTTAGAGAGTTTTAGGGGATATGTATTCATTTGACTTTGTTTCCCAACAAATAAGGCACTAGTCATTGCTTATTTTTTGCATCTTTCATCATCAAACCTAAAATCATTGAATATTTACTTTCTATTTGAAGAACATGTAATATCAATAGTTTGTATTTGCAAAATACAATGCAATTGGTGATTCTTTGAAGAATGAATCCCAGGTTAGTCTAATTGAGTCTTGAACTCAAAGAGAAGAAGGATTTATCCTTGTCGCCTGTGCCATTTTCCTAGTCCTTAGAACACTTATGTAATACGGATCTTGCATAAGACTGGTTGAGTGTTGTCTCCCATATCTTGCGGTTTTGAGAACTATCCACTTTCTTTGTCTGCATAAGTTGAGGTTGTCTCATAAAGAAGTTATCATAAAGGTAGATTCATGTTTGAATTAGGTACACCCGCCTGAGTGTGTGGAGCTTGAAGTGTAGAAGGTTTGTAGACCTTGTCAATCAAAGAGAGTGGACAAAACATTCAATGTTTATTCGATAATATTAAGAAGTTTTATACAATGCTGGATGGTTACGATTACTAACTATCATGGAGTTGGACAGTTACAAAATATTTGTTATAATGTATTACGCCAACATTCCCCCCCTTAATACATTGATCCTAAACATATCAAAAACTATTTTCCCTAGGGATTAGGGATCCCCACCTCAAGGCTTACATAAAAAAACATGTTGATTATGTAATATGAATACATATATTGAGAAAATCTTCTTTTTGAAGTTGCAAATCCTAAATCATGAAAGGCTCCATCAAGCTATCTTGTGACCTTCGAAAAGGTGTAGCGTCGAGTTGTGTTCTTAAGCTCCTAGTCCCAAACTCTCGAATCACGGTCTTGAATTATTCAACAATGATCCCTAAGAGATGCGATAGATCTCTATCATTGTCTGGTGACCGTGAAAGGGTATAATTCTCGATCATATACTCTAAAGCTCACTTGACAACAATCCATATTGAGTGCACTATCAAATCTTAAACTTGTCTCCAAAATGAGTCTTCACAAGACATACATTCTTCAAATTTCTCAGCATTAGAAAGAAAAACAAAAGTAGAAAGCCAAAAATGCTTCTCATGCAGAAAACCATCTCAAAGTGAGAAGCTAATTTGAGATGATAGAAATTTCTCCATCCTCCGATGCCGCCAACCTCCAAAAGTGAAGGTTCAAAGCACAAGATTAGGATTAATAGGAGATTGAAAAATGTTAACGACCTCTCCATCATCTGATGTATCCTCATCTTCAATGCATGCAACATTGCCTTCTTCAGATTGTTCTTTTAGGTTTCCTTTAAGAACATCACTAGCTCTAGTTCTACAAATCCATGTTGTATGCCCTTTTTTCTTATAGTAAAAACATTTATTGTCTCTTCTATTCTTATTTGACCATTTTTTAGTACTTTATGAGTATAATGCCTGATCTATTTGATGAGCTTCTTCTATGACTTCCTCTGTCCTATTTTCTTCTGCTAGATGGGCTGAAATCATATCCTCTCGAGTCTGCGGAGTGAGTTGACTTAGTGTAAAAACAACATTAAGTAGATATATTTGGAAGATAAGCTATTTAATAGGATGGCCTTAGCATCATCATCATCAACAGGAGCCTTAACTTCTGCAAGTTGTCTAATGAGAGACCTTAAATTACTGATATGATTGGACATTGTGATCCCATTTTCCATTTTGAATTGAAACAGTTGAATTTTAAGAGAAAAATTTGCATTGACAGCTTTTGCTCCAAACAACTTGTTTAGATTATCCCAAATCTTTGCAGAAGTGTTATCTAGATTGACGTGATGAAGTTCAGAATCTGGAAGAGCAAGACCAATAATAACCTTGGCTTTATCATCTCTATCGTTCCACTCCAACAATTTAGTTGCATCTGTAGGTGATTTTTCTTTTCCGCTTACTATGCTCCATAGGTTTTTATTCATCAATTGCATTTTAATTTTTATTCTCCATGTATGAAAATTGAAACCAAAGTATTTATCTAATGAAATCTCCATTTCAAACCAATACAATCCTGATGAACAATTTTAAATGCATGCATGCTCACCTAAAAGAAGTTGGAGACTTCTCTTTGAACTCATTTCTCTACAATGACGACATGAACAATCGTACACATTCAAAGATGTGTGGAGAAATGCATGTACATGACTGATGATGAGTAAACATAAAAAATTTTATCATTGAAGTCGTCAATATCTAATCTCAAATTCTTTGCCAAGGAGAAACTTACCTACTTTAGAACATTCTTGGTGCAAGTGGGGGCTTTATTTGATCAAATGGCATTGGTACATACTTCACTCACTATTTTCATGCATTGCAAAAAATAATGTGTCTGCCAACTGTTCATTGCTTCACACGCCAACACAGGTCCACCTTGAAACTATTTCCATTCTATCACCACCACACGCTACTTGAAAACTATTGCAGTAAAACACCACTGTAATGCAAAACAAATTGGTATTGTTGTGCACAAAATGCAATTACAGAGGCAACATCAAACTGTTATGGTGGCCAACACTTCCTCAACTACTCCAGTGTCAAAAAGCTCTCATCGAAGATCGAGGAAGTTTTAGCACATCACAGGCATCACTATCTTCACTGTGTGGAATAGAGGACCACCGTCGTGAATAAGGTCATCTTCTATAGCATCATCTGCAACTGGAGAATCGAATGCCTATCATCCAAAATAATACATGTATGTCCTCATCACTCTAATACCAAATGAAAGAGAGCAGACAAAACATTCATTGTTTATTCGATAATATTAAGAAGTTTTATACAATGCTAGATGGTTACAATTACTAACTGTCATGTAGTTGGATAGTTACAAAATATCTGTTATAATGTATTACGCCAATAGTCAACACTAGTCTTTTCTTGTCCTCCGGTTTGCAGGAAGATGTAGATTCATGCTAATCAGAAAGAAATCCCATGTCTAGTTCTCATTGTCTCTTTTAGAATCAGAGGGTACAAGAAAAATCACTAACCAGCTCTTCATATCTATTATTTTAAAGGAAAGGAAAAATAATCTTTAAAAATCCAACTAAGCTAAGGGAGGCCATTTGTCAAATTAAAGCTTTTATGAGATGTTTAATAATGTATTAGATGAGATTCATGGTGATCTATTTTTCTCTAGTCAGACACATAAACCTTTACTAAATAGACATGATGTACCATAGACCCTTCATTATCAACTAAGAGAACAAATCACAATTAGTAAAGATTACATAGAGTGTAATATTTAGATCTTAGTTATGGGGAGCAACTACAAGAGTTTGAATTAAGGCACAAGTCCCTTAAGGGATATACAATATTCTCCATAGTGAGAGACACGATACAATAAGGTCACCTTTGAATGAAATTCAAACAAGAGATGTTTGGAAACATCCTTCTTTTTCAGGTAGACATACTTCATTAAAGGTACTATTGGAGGAACAACAACCCCTAGGATCTATCCTCTTAAGTAGCAGGCTATAAATGATACAATCCATCTTCTATTATAGAAGCATTGGGGAGAGTAAAAATGCTACATGATCTCTCATTTATAAAGAAAAATATAAAATAAAAGCATCGACATAAGTAAATTGGATCAAACATTAAAATTATCCACATATAACACTTTGATTAATAAAAGAAGAAACGTTGTATAAGAATAATATTTATATTTCATTAAGAGAAAACATGTCAAGGATGGAAGGTAAGCCCCAGAATGCTAATGCCATAACATACGCCTCATGCTGGTAAACCATGGTGTTTCACTGGGAACAAAGTTTATGACCGCTATGAAATTTTCACTCTAATTTTAGTTCAAAAATATATCCTTCATTACCATACAAGTTCATTAAAGTTTAATAGATTCAACCCTCTCCTTTTGTATTATAGACTGGTATGATCTTTTCATCATTCTCTTTTCATCGCCATGCTAAATATTTTAGCACAATTAGTTTGTTACATCTTTGCCATGAGAGCCAATTGTGCCCTTTCCATTGGCTATGACCGGTATGGATGCCAGTTGTGTACTAATCACCTTCATCTAAAAAAATTGTTGTGATTTCATCATGATTCCCCTTTAAAATAGTAGAAAAGTTGCCTTTTGTAAAAGTCCTATGACTTGTCTCAAAATATTCTTCACATAAACCATACGAGGCCAATCTCTCTAAGGGTGAGATGAAGATTGCCATTTGTCGCATTGGTGGGCATTTCGGTAGTGTGGCTTGAAGTTATTTGGTTTCGGACTACATTAGATGGATACATGTTAGGATCATGAGGCGAAAGAACATTGAGCAAGGCACTTATCCTTGAATACACACCTGTAGTATATATGTATCACAAGAACATCTTAGACATCAACTACTAGCCACCATAGATGAAATCTACAATATTCATATTCTCATATTAAATAGCTAAAACAATTCTATTATACTCTACATGTAATAAAAATACAACACAAATTACCAGAACAAAGATTTTTTAAGCCCAACTATAACCACCATGCCATGCCACTCGATAAGATTATTGAAGCTACCAGTTTACGTGTTTCTTTGATGTAGCTTTTTTGGGTCATGTATGAGGTGGGTATATGTTTATCCACTCCATGACGTGAGACTATTACAACCTTCTCTTCCTATAGGTTATAGATCGAGAACGAACCCTAGCTGTGGAATATATTCTAGAAATTTTACTAAAATGTTTTGATGACTTCTTCCAACTATTTCCTTTTCTTCATCACATTTTGTGTTGCCTCACTTAGACAATTATAAGTCTATGACTAGGATCAAATCATATGTTGAAGAATGTCGTGTTTTCTTTAGAATGAACGAAAGAGAGAGAAGAACAACTATATTCGTAGTCTACCAACTTCGGGGAAGGATGAATGATTATCGGATGGATTGATGTTCCAATTTCTCAAACAAAAATCATATTTTAACTGAGAATGGATATGGTATCAGCTAATATGAAAATGGCGTCAACTAAGGATGGAGATATACAATAAGATTAGTTAGCAATGCGGGGAAGCAAAGAAAAAATATTTGTTGTGGCAAATAAAATAAAGAGCGGGAGTGGATGACATTTGAATAAAAAACATTGCAGAGACTACACTAATTTATTTATTGCAGAGGAACGTTAGCGTGCACTTGAAGCAAAAGAGCGTGTTAGGTTGTGGATATAGGCTTAGTGTTACTATTATTAGGGAGTTGGTCCATCCTCCTCTCCCAACCTTTCATTCATATTTGATGTGACTGGCTTTGAGATATTCAAACGTAAAATCTGGCTGTAAAAGTTGGTGTATTTAGACTTCCAAATAGACGATGGAGATACATCTTTTCCAACTATTTTGCATACTGTATGTCTTATGGATTTGGAGTTTGTGTGGAAAAAGTTCCAAATTTGATGTTCATACGTACTTTGTTTTAAAATTTTGAAAAGGATTTTATGAGACAAATATTTTTGGTAGATCTGTTAATTTTTGGAAAGGTTTATTGTTAAACTGAAAAGATTGTACTTGCTTTCTAAAATAAAATGTCACAATATTTGGAAGGTAGTAATGAATGAATAGATCTATCAAGATTTAATTGATAGGTATAGTCAATTATCAAAAAAGGATTGTGACAAATAATTTCCTTTTAAAAAAGATAGTATGTCAACATAATTTTAGAAGTACAGATTTTGACAACCTCTATTTTATATCTAGATATCTTGTTCCTTGTATGAGACATGTGGAGGAGTTAATGTCTCATTAAGAATACTTGCAAGTATTCATTAAAAATAAATGAGCACTTCTAATAATAATATAATTATCCTAGCTGTTATCTCTTATAATCTATGTATACTAAAAAAATGCCTCTAATAGTTATTTACATAGTAGTCAAAGTCTATGAAGAATGCTTCCACAAAATGTTGATATCAAGCACAACTTCTAATAACAAGAGAACTATCATACCCCTTTTCTTATAAACTATTCTTTTATATACTCAAAACATGTGTCTAATAGTTATTTCCATAGTAGACTAAACTATGAAGAATATTTCTACACGATGATGACATCATCACAATATCTTAAACCTTTAAAGATGTGTACAATATAAAAAAAAAAACACTCCATCATTGAACATGTCTAAATAATTTTCTATATCAGGTTTTAAAAAGATCATACATTTGAATGTGAAAGAAGAATTATTTGTGACTTTAAAGTTCTTAAAGTTAACTATATGTACTAATAATTAAGTAGAATAACATTTTAGAATGGGTCACATATTTGAATGTGAAAGAAGAATTATTTGTGACTTTAAAGTTCTTAAAGTTAGTTATAAGTACTAATAATTAAATAGAATAACTTTCTAGAATAAGTCATATTCGAAGAACAACAAATTCTGTGTTATCATATGGATGGATAAAACAATAGTTTTTTCTTTGTATTTTCTAATATTTCAAAAAGTCAAGCTAATGTTACATCATATTTGATGATATGAACCTAAAACTTAATGTTAAGCAATGAACTTAAGATATAATCTACTTTAAAAAAAATTGAGCCATTCAAAATCATCAAGCCACTTAAATATGAAACTTAAAAATACTTTTCCTTATATCATAATAAAAATAGTAGTATTAAAATTTATGTTACAATTAATTTTACTTTAACTTTTAATTTTAACTTTAATTACTTTTATACAGTATATATTTTGATTTCATTTCAAACTCTAATAAATACGTTATCTTAAAGTTTCTTTTATATCTTCCTGTTTAAAAGTATATTAAACATCAATGGGTCTTTTGTCTACTTGAAGTTGAATGATTTCAAATGAGTCTACCAGAAATCAAATTTTGTGAACTGTTGGACTGGTGTACATATCGACTTCATGCACCTACTGAACTCCCATACTTACATTGAACCTTCATTAAAAAAACATATCCTGAATACAACCTTCAATACTTTTTCACTGAACACAACCTTCAATACTTTTGAACTCTAGACATTAATAACAATTTAATATTTACAGAACACAATGGGGCGCATATGCAAGTCAAATAGCCTTTCAATCCACTTTGAAATCATGATACAATGTAATAGTGAGGAGTATCAACGTGTCCTAGATTCAAGAACAAGGACAAGCAGCTAAACACTAAGTTTCAATGTCAATATTTCAATCCCTTAGGACACTAAAGGAAAAATTTAATCAATAGGGCCCCACTTCTAGCAGGTAGGCTTCGTTCCTCTATACCTGTTTTTAGGGTCCCTTGATTCCATCAATCTTGGGTTCCTCATAAATCAGGAGACCATATCCATCAGAGGTCTAATCGGAATTTAGCGCAGAGTGCAGGAACATGGAAATTTGAGGCTCTGTGGACCATCTCATTTGTGTTGGGATTTGGGCCTGGTCTAAGGTCTGCCAAGACAAGGAAAGCAAGGGAGGGATAAGATAACGTCCACGTACTAAGGAAAAGGAGGACCGTGCACTGGAAACCTAGGAGGATATAGTAGTACCTCTAACCTGAGAAATCAGGGTGTCTTTTTGCATTAATCTATCGTTCAGGGATCTCTAGGGGACCCCTTTTTATGCCCTCTCGTGATCTGATACTCTTGTTAGTTTTGGAGAATCTGTGCACCCACTAATCATCTGGCGGTTATAATTTAGTTCTGAAACATCTCTGAAAAGATGGGCAGAGCACCATGCTGTGACAAAGACAACGTGAAGAAAGGGCCATGGTCTCCAGAAGAAGATTCTAAACTCAAGGCATACATACAACAGAATGGAACTGGAGGCAACTGGATTGCCCTGCCTCAGAAAGTTGGTATGTAAATCATTCATGTTTAAGAGATGTAAGGTTCTTATGGTTCATTTTTTAAGTTTACCCACCTTATGATTACTGATAGATTCCTTCTTGTTTGTTGCAACAATACATGAGGAGTCACAAGTACCATTCAAAAGCTGTGAATTTTTTAAATAAATGAGTTTGGTTTCAATTTCTTGGGAGATTAATGGAATTTTGTTTCTATTGTCCAGAACAAAAGAATCTTAGAATTTATTAGTGTATGGTTTTGAGTATAAATTGTGTAGATTTTTTTTTTGTTTTAATGTTTCGAACAAATTTTATGATCTATTACCAGAAAGAAGAGAACAAAATATGAGAGAAATAGTAGATCATAGAGTTTATTTCTTAACTCTGAAGAAATAAATTCACAATTTATACCAGAAACCATACATAATAACAACACAGTTTGTAGAAATCATATAGCTACAGTTCCAGGCTTTGTTAACCTGATTAGGGTTTGTAGTCGTTGCGTATGAGATCTAGGTTTTCATTCCAATTCAAATGGAATTGATGTATGTTTTTTTGCTTCTGCAATTGTATTCTTCAGTAGAAATCGTATCAAAAGGCACTCTTTATTTGGTTTGCTATGCTGCGCTTTCGTTAATAGTTAGAGAATATAGGTTTACGTGATAATGGGCATTATCTGGGGTTTCTTTTTTATTATTTTTAGATCAGGCAGGGGAGGACTGTTATCTGGATCTTGGATTTCTATGATTTCTTTATTCATAGAATATGATTGTCTTGCACATTGTTCTTGTACTGATTGATTCATGCTATTTTTGTACAGGCTTGAAAAGGTGTGGAAAGAGCTGCAGACTTAGATGGTTGAATTACTTGAGACCCAATATAAAACATGGAGGATTCTCGGTTGAAGAGGACCATATCATTGTTAGCCTCTATTGTAGTATTGGAAGCAGGTATGCCTCAGCCAGCCTCTAAGAAACCCATATCAGAAAAGAGGGGAAAACCTAATATTTGTTCTTTCAAATGTGAGATTTTAACATGTCTAAGATGCAAGACTTGTTTTCTATGCAGGTGGTCTATCATTGCAGCCCACTTGCCAGGAAGAACTGATAACGATATAAAGAACTACTGGAACACAAAACTAAAGAAAAAATTGTTTGGGAAACGGAAGGATCAACATGGAAGGCGTCTTGCAGCCAAACAAGGTGAAATGTTTGGCAATAAAAGGTACGCTTCTCCAGAAGCCAGTACAAGAACAAGTATATATACCACACAGCCTAAAGCAGTTGTAGACCACAATATGAATGTGAACATTAATTGGCCTTATGTTCATTTCAGTTCTGGAATAGCTCCCCAGTTATATGAACAAACCACCCTTGCTGAGCTACCCACAATTGCAGATACCAATCCAAGTTCTCAGCCACCCGGTATATTTCATCTAAACTTTCAACAACCCTTTGATCAGGAGATTTTTGAGCCTGATCACAATACTTCTTTTAGGAAGCTCATGGAGAGACTTGAGTCTTCTCTTACCGACCGTTCAAATAATATGAGTTTGATGAGCATCTCTCAGATACAGGCACCAAACTGCATTACTATTAATAATAATGCCTCTCAAATACCAAATTCTTCTTCTGAATATGAGACAGAAAAATTCCAGAACCCTGCAAATTTACAAACTCCAGCAGTATTGGATTCATCTTTTCTGCCAAATGATATTTCACTTGTGTTTTCTCCATCCAGTCTGGCTTGTGGGTCTCCACAAGGAAGCCATCAATCTGTTTGCTTAAACACTTTCAATGATGAGGCTTATATATTCTCCATGGATTGGAATGATCTCCTTAACGGCACTAACAATAATAGTAGCTCACTAGCCCTGCCACAAAGAGAAGGAGACTGATAAATATGGTTTATGTATGGCTCATCAGAGCGCAGTATTGATATTCCTTCTGAAAATAATGTTAGCCATTATTTAGCAGTTATGCTAAGATGTATCGTTACATTTTGCTACTCTGAAAATGATATATTGAAATTTAGATTTTATTTCTCAAAGGCTATTTTGGTACTGTCCTCTATAAGTATCCAGTTCCACAATCATGTAACTACTAAGCTCAAGCTAGAGGAGTATGATATATAATACTATCAGTGCTGAACTCCAGTACAGGTAAAAAGCACTTTGAATCTAAGCCATAGTCGAACTAATTGATTGTTATGCAAGGAAGGTGAAATAAACCTGGCATTTCTTCAGGTACGCCAAACATTTAAGGATTTCATTTGTTTCAATTTGTACTTGCGGTTTCATTTCTATGGACAACAATTTTCAGAAAAAATAGAAAATAATGGAAGGGTTTTTACTTAGAAAACTGAAATAAAATGAAAGAATGGTTTTTGATTGATGAGGGTTTTTATGTAATTAATTATGATTTTTTGTGTTTTGAAAACCTTCATATTCATACTAAGAATAACTTATGTGAAAAGTGCATCACAACTTTCATTCTGTCAAATCTTTCTTCCTTTTTCAATGGGGCTACGTTGTTAAATAGAGCAAAATTCACAGCAAATAAGGAAAGTTGGTGGATAGGGATCTTTGGATCTTTAAATTTTTTTTACTTTCATGGATTCTTACTGAACTGTATAATTATCATTTGAAAAATAATATTGAACTCTTTGCTAGGAAAATGACTTTTAAATAAATATGCTTTTACACTTTGTTGGGTTTGGCCATATTTATATTTAGTCATTTTTGTTACGATGTTGGTCCTATTAGACTCTGTGAATGTGCTTCTCTAGTGCACCTTCCTTATTTTATTGAATATTGTACATCTTTTCTTAAATAAATTTCATTAGAAAACATTAATAAATAAAGTGAATTTATTTTATTTTATTAGTGAATTTATAAGTAAGTTTTTTATTAATATAAGTAGAGGAAGTACTCCTAACCCATTACAAATTAGAATAAAAAATAATCAAATCAAAAGATTGTTGCAAAGATAGAATAACTAGTTATAGAAGAGGTAACTTAGTTTAGAATTGGACAAAATTTAAATTGTACTAAAGAATCATTACAACTTTATTTCTTTTCAAAACTACATTTCAACCAAAAATGTAACCAACATATACAACAGAGTTGCCACAAACCAAAATAGTCCATAGAGTACAAAAAACAAAACAATGGACCCTACTAAATATTTGAGTTGAGACCAACTAGTGGACCCAATTAAACAATTTGTGTTTATGATAAATAAGAGATTGACTCTTTTAGTTATAGTGTACAATAGTCCAAGAGAAAACGTCTTTTCTAAGAGAACTTGGTAGAGTGGGCTTGAAAGAACCATCAATGACAATAGAAAAGTCACCTAAACAAAACACCACTTTTGTAGTGGAAGCCTATAGTCCATGGGATAGAGTTAGTAACCATTGCCAAGATGAGGCTAGAACTTAGGAGATCTACAAAAGGAGCCGCAAGATGAGCCAAATGAGTAGGAATAGGGGCTTGAGCTTCCAAAATAGTCAACCTAGCAAGAGAAGGAGGCCTCAAATTTGTAGAAGACTCGAACATAATATCTAAGGTAGAAAAAAATAATTGAGAAATGATAGTGGTCAACATCCTTCCACTAGCTAGGGAAAGGATGTAGATGATAATCATGTGGACAAGAAGAAGCCAAATGGCCCATAGAAAAATATTATCTACACTATAAAGGGATCCCTTTATAGTCTAAAATCTATTGCAAAGGAAGCTTACACACTTTCAAGGAAAGCTCAATAGGAGGTGGCTTAGAAATATCAAAATCAAAAAAATTGAGCATACGAAGTGTTGGAAAATAGTTAGTATTACATGGTCCACCTCCAAAAATAGAGTGGGGGTAAGGAAACCTTAAAAAAAAGGGACACAATACTAGATTTAATTGGGGGATTGCTATTGGGAAACAAAGGTCGAAGGGATAGAGTGTGAGACCGTATTCCTAATCACCAATGGCTTGTATAGAAATATGCAACCCTTTGTAGAGTAAAAAAATTAAAGAAGAAACCATGAGTATAACTATAAATATAAACTTTACTAGTAACCATTGTGTTTTAGTGCTCGAAAATATAGGAATGTTGCTCAATTGGTGAAGGACACAAGTGAGAGAACCTATAAATGAATCCCCTCCTTGCAAAGTAGGAGATGTTTTCTCACACCCCCTAACTAAGCACCACCTTTTCTAGGAGACATAGGGGAGACATTTCTTAGCCATAATAGAACAATCGTTTGAGGGATTGCATACAAATAATCAAAGTATTTTTTAGCAAAGAGTTCACCAAGGCTTTATAGACGACATAATCACCAAATGTAGTTGGTAAATTTTTCACAAAAGGGTAAACAAATCCTATATTTAAGATTTCCACCACTAGGCAACAAGATAGGGAGCCATTACTCCTCATTTTCTTTAAAAAAAAGTAAGAAGTCAAAAATAAAGGGTGAGAGGCCATATAAGGAGAATATACATCAATAATATTTAAAGAAAATTAATCTTACTTGATATGTATAATCATTTTAATTCCTTAAGTTTATATTGAGACAGTGTCCTATTATTTAAGGATAGATAAATGGTCACAAATATTTTTACAATTTATATAATTTCATGTATCAAAAAACATTTTTATATTATTTTGGTAAAGTTAATTTTTATATTGGTTTTGGTTTAGTTTTTTAGACTTTGTTGAGTTTGACCCTATTTATATCTACTCATATCCATTATGAAGTTGGTCCTACTAAATTTGCAAATGTGCTTCTCTACCACCCTCCTTATTTTTTCTCTACCAATATCAAAAAACAATAAAGCACATAGAAGAGAACACAAGACACAAAGATTCAACGTGGTTCACTCAATCCCTGGGCTATGTCCACCAACAACGAGTCCAATATTTTATTATCTAGTGATTACAACTTGATTAAAATCCATAATCCCCTTACAGCTCAATTCCACTACAAGTACTTAAATGATATATCATAAAATCCCTAACCCTAAGCCATATTATACAATATTTTTCCGCTTTAGGGTTATAATGCGTTACAATCATGTCGGTCCAAAAATAGCCGAAAATATGTCAGCCTCAAAAACATTCTCCTCGAGCTCGGTGAGGGCAAGAGGAAAAGTGTATAGTACTTTCCTGATCAGTCACCATAAGCTAACAATCATCCACTTGGTGACTAATCAGTATCCACACTAAAAAACCTCCCACTTGGAGACTAATCATATAGCAATACTACTACCATATGAGGCTCCCACTGGATTGAACCACCTTGGACTCAGTTGTTCCTTTATTCTATTCAGTCTAGAAGACCAACTAAAGCTGAACAAGAGTTCAACTTCTCCCTTGTTACTACCTTTGTAAACATATCTACTAGATTATCATCTGTATGTATATTTTTTAGCTTTAACTGCCCATCATCCAAAACTGACCAAATGAAATGGTACCACAAATGTATATATGTTTTGTCTTTGAGTGCAAAGCAGAATTCTTCGCAACATGAAAGGCACTTTGGATATCTGTATGTAGAAAATTATTCATCTGTGGATGTCCCAATTCTTCCATGAAGAATTTAAGCCATATCATCTCCTTGGTTGCCTCTGTAGAAGCAACATACTCTACCTCTGTAGTGGATAAAGAAACCACCTTTTGTAGTTGAGAAATCCAACTCACTATTGTCCCACCAACAGTAAATACATAGCCTGTAGTACTCTGCTTGCTATCTATATCTCCTGCCAAATCTGAGTCAACATAGCCTTGTACAGTAGTAGTAGATCCCCCAAAGTGTAAAGACTTATTGTATGTACCTCTCAAATATCTGAGAATCCATTTGACTGCATTCCAATGCTCAATACCAGGGTGACTCATATATCAGCTAACGAATCTCACTATGTGTACAATATCTGGCCTAGTACATACCATAGCATACATTAAGCTCCCTACAGCTGAAGCATAAGGTACCTTACAAATTTTAACCTCTTGTTCTGATGTCTTAGGACACATATCTTTAGTCAATTTCAAATGACCAGGCAAAGGTGTGCTAACAACTTTGGTGTTCTCCATAGAGAAATGTTGCAACACCTTCTCAATATAATCAGCCTAAGATAGAGACAACTTCCCATTTTTCCTATCTCTGCAAATTTTCATACCAAGGATTTGTTTTGCTGCCCCCAAATCCTTCATAGAAAGTGAATGTGCTAACTATTGTTTCAACCCCTTAATGTGATCCATGTTAGACCCAACTACAAACATATCATCAACATATAAAAATAAAATAATGTAGCTATCATCATCCAACCTCTTAAAATAAACACAATGGTCAGAATGACACTGACTGTATCCATGGTCATTCATAAAAGTGTCAAATTTAATATACTATTTCTGAGGTGCTTGCTTCAAGCCATATAAACTCTACTACAATCTACACACCAAATTCATTCTCCTTACCCTTGACCTCAAATCCTTGTGGTTGTACCATATATATTTCTTCATCCAAACCACCATGAAGAAAAGTTGTTTTAACATCAAGCTTCTCTAAATGCAAATCTTCAATAGCCACAATACTTAAAACAGTACGGATAAAAGTCATTTTAACAACTAGAGAAAATATCTCATCAAAATCAATACCCTTTTTCTGTGCAAATCCTTTTACAAATAACCTAGCTTTAAATCTTTTCTTACCTCCATCCTCTTCTTTTATCCTATAAACCCATTTATTCTGTAAAGCCTTTTTACCTACAGGTAACTTACATAAATCTCATGTTTGATTTTGCAAAAAAGAGTCCATTTCATCTATCATTGCAAACTCCCACTGAAGCTTTGTATCCACTTGCATAGCTTTATTATAACATTCAGGTTCACCAGCATCTGTTAATAAAATAGAATACAAGGAGGTAGAGAATCTGTCTAGAGGTCTACTTAGCCTTGTTGACCATCTAACATTTACTGGGGTTTGTGGTATTTGTTGTTGTTGTTGTGGAGCATAAGGAACTACTGGGACATCATCTTTTTGAGTATCATCCAGTACTACATAATTATTTTCTTTCTTCTCATGCTATTGCAACAGATCTTTGTACAACACCTTCTCATTGAATATGACATCCCTGCTTCTTACAATTTTATGATTTTCAAAATACCAAAGCCTATAACCAAATTCATCAATGCCATATCCAAAAGATATGCATTTCTTTGACTTAGCTTCCAACTTGGTTCTATTTTCAGAATCTATATGTGCAAAAGCTTCACAATCGAAGGTTTTGAGAAAAGAATAACTCACCTTCTTACCACTCCATGCTTCCTCTGGAATACAATAGTCCAAAGGAGTAGAGGGGCCTCTATTGATTAAATAAACAATAGTGTTCATAGCCTCTATATCACATGTTTTTGGGCAGCCTAGCATCCAACCTCATACTCCTTGCACGCTCCATTATTGTTTTGTTCATGCATTTAGCCACTCTATTTTCTTGTGTAGTACTTGGTATAGTTTTCTGGCTATGAATACCATTTGAGGAATAATGATATTCAAATTCTATATTGCAATACTCACCACCATTATCAGATTTGAGACATTTTAACCTTTTACCAGTCTCATTCTCAACAAAGCATTTCCATTTCTTAAAAGTTTGAAATACATTAGATTTCAGTCTAAGGAAATAAATCCATACATTTCTTCTTGCATCATCTATAAATATAACATAATACACAGAGCCACCAAGTGAAGATACATGAGCTGGTCCCGATACATCTGTATGCACAGGCTCTAATTTCTCATTTTTCTTTTCCTTCCCACTCTTTACAAAACTAACTCTCTTTTATTTTCTATACACACAACTTTCACAGAAATCCATATTGGCACATTTCAGACTAGGTAAAACTTTCTTTGAATGAAGTAATTTCATATCTTTTTCACTCATGTGCCTAAGTTTGTTGTGCCAAAGTGTTGTGTCAAAACCAACAACAACAGTTTGATGTTCTTCCTGCTCAACTGCAGCCACTGTTCCTGAACATTCATTATCTTCTGAAACAATTAAAGTAGAAGGAATAGTATGACCTGTACAAAGCTATAAAGTGCCTACTTTCACACCTTTTGAGACCTTCCAATTTCAATCATTAAAAGTAACTGTGCAACCCTCATCACCCAGTTGCCCTGCTGAAATTAAATTCATACTCCACCTTGGAGCATGTCTTACCTCTTGTAGTAGCCAATGATTCCCATTCTGCAACTTAATCTTAATTTTTTCATTTCCAACTATCTGACAGGGCTCATTATCACCCAAATAAACTAGCCCAAAATCCCCTTGGACATAATCAAGAAAGTAATCTCTATGGGGTGTAGCATGAAATGAAGCCCTAGAATCTAAAACCCATGAATCATCAATAATTTCTAAAGAAAGAATCAAAGCATCCTCTTTAGATTTATTACTTACCACATTTACCTCCTTGTTACCTTCTTGTTTGTATCCTTTATTCTTCTGAGACCAACAATCTTTCTTCTTATGACCTGGTTTTCCACAATACCAGCAATCATTTGGCCCTTTGGATTCAAACCTCTTTCCCTTTGATTTTCCTCTTGATTTCCCACAATTTCAAGAGTTGTTTCTTCTCTCATTGGTTCTACCTCTGCTTTGTGCATTTAAGACACTACCTAATGTGGATCCACCTAAGCTTTTCCTATGAATTTTTTCACTTAGAATAACACCAATAACATCATCATATTTTAGGGTATTAGAACCAGAAATAGAGTTACTAACAACCATTACCAAGCCATTCCAGCTTTCAGACAAAGAACACAAAATAAAGAGAGCCCTAACTTCTTCATCAAAAATAACATTGATAGAAGTTAATTGACTGGTAACCGTATTAAACTCATTTAAATGATCAACAACTAACCCGCCTTGCACCATTTTCATATTAAACAAGTGCTTCATGAGAAATACCTTATTTGAAGTGGAGGACTTTTCATACAACTTCACTAGGGTTTTCATCAAATCTTCAATCATTTTTGCTTGTGTAATATTGAATGCCACCGATTGTGCCAGGCATAATCGAATACTACCAAGAGCCTTTCTATCAAGAATTGTCAAGTCCTCATCAGAAATGCTTGTCAGTTTGCTGGTTTTTCCTTCCAACAGCCGCCATAGATCCTTCTGATAGAGATAGTCCTCCATTTCATTTTCATAACTGAAAGTTCTTCCTATTAAACTTGTCAACCTTCAGCCTACCCTCATCTACCATTTCTCCCACTCAACTATAAGACTTCCACTAAACCATGAGATCTTCCTGTAGATGATAACTAAAAAATAACCTCGCTCTAATACCACTTGTTAGGATTAACATGGTAGAAATAACAATTACATGAAAATATAACTAATATCAGAAAACAATAAACTACACTGAAGAGAACACAAGACACAAAGATTTAATGTCATTCACCCAATCCCTAGGCTACGTCCACCAACAATGAGTCCAATATTTTATTATCTAGTGATTACAACCTGATTACAATCCCTAATCCCCTTACAGCTTAATTCCGCCGCAAGTACTAAACTGATACATCATAAAATCCCTAACCCTAGCCATATTATACAATATTTTTCCACTTTAGGGTTAGAATGAATTACAATATTTTTTCACAGGAGCAAAAGTGTATATACATACATATATATATATATATATATATATATATATATATATATATATATATATATATATATATATATATATATATATATATATATATATATATATATATATATATATATATATATATGTCTATACATATATATATACGTATGTATGTATATATATATATATATATATTATATATAATATATATATATATATATACGTATGTATAGACATATATATGTATGTATATATATATATATATATATATATATATATATATATATATATATATATATATATTTATAGATATATATATATA